>JAZGTI010001682.1:0-15141 GCA_036877585.1 Botia kubotai
GACTGACTGTTGAATCTGTCTGTTTGGCTGACTGTTGAATCTGTCCGTTTGGCTGACTGTTGAATCTGTCCGTTTGACTGACTGTTGAATCTGTCCGTTTGACTGACTGTTGAATCTGTCCGTTTGGCTGACTGTTGAATCTGTCCGTTTGACTGACTGTTGAATCTGTCTGTTTGGCTGACTGTTGAATCTGTCCGTTTGGCTGACTGTTGAATCTGTCCGTTTGACTGACTGTTGAATCTGTCTTGCAGGATGCGTCTGTGTTGACGCTCATTTCCTACAGAGCTCAGTCTATTCAGCCGGCTAAAGATGGATGGCTACAGAACCTTTTGAAACTAATGGAGAAATTCTTCAGGTGGTAGAGCTGCATTGATCACATCACACTGCCTGACCATCAGTAAGATCACATGCTAAACACCTCTCTCTCTCTCTCTCTCTCTCTCTCTCTCTCTCTCTCTCTCCATCAGGAATGAGACTCGTACCACCATCAGGATAAAGGTTCTGCACATCTTGTCTTTTGTACTCAGCACAAATCGACAACTCTATGAAGTCAGTCCCAAACCACACGCTGACCTCCTTGTCTAGGAGGTTATTGAACATCTCTGCCGTTTGAGTGAGATCAGAATCAAATGTTCTCTTTCTCTGTAGGAGGAGCTAATCGAGGTGGTGGTGATTCCTCAGCTGGGTCAGATCGCAGAAGATCGAGATCTGGCTGTCAGGAGACAGGCCACGCAGCTGTTGGTGGATCTAGCTGAGGGTTGTAACACTCATCACTTCAACAGCCTGCTGGACATCATAGAGAGGGTAAGGGCGCACGTTGATGATGTCACTCATAGGTGTGTAACAAGTTTGATTAGCAATGACCTAACCATTTTTCAACATTCATTAATGTTTTCACAATTTTTTTATTTCAAGGGTCCTTGTGGTGTGACAGATCATTTTAAAAAGTGTGTGACTAAAACTGGTTTCCTGTAGGTTGCTAGTCGTCCTTTAACATGTTCTATGGATGGAGAGAGAGACCTCTCTGTGGAGTCACCTATGGATGATGTCAGAACCGCCATACTGGGTCTGCTAGAGATACTGCAGGTACAAAAAAACACACTTTCACCAGAGCAATTCATCAGAGTGTGTTTCTATGATTCTCAAAGTAAGGATTTCAGGTAGATCTTAAATGAGTGTATATCTGTGGTTCTCTGTGTTCTAGTTAGTGTGTTTCTATGGTTCTCCATCTCTGTTGTCATCTAGAGTAAACTGTACAGTCTGCCCGCCGGTCACGCCAGTCGAGTGTACGAGCTGCTGATTTCTCATCTGCAGCTTCACTACAAGAACAAATACTGCAGCGCCATTGCCAGCTCTGTACGCCTGCAGGTCAGAGGTCACAGTGTTCACTTAATTGACCTCATTTCTCCCGTCATCGTTCACTTTCATTGTGTGGAAAACAGTTTTCTAACCTTTCTGATAAACATTCTGTTTGTGTTCTTCAGATGATATGCTTTCAGTTTCACGACACAATTGTGATTTTTGGTGCATGCAAGCAGTTCAGAGATGCAGTGTTCTGTCCTGCTATCATGCAGATGATAAGAGCTTTTCTGGTGTCATTTCTCTGTGTCAGGTGTTTGATTTCTTGTTAATGATGAGGGCTGACTCTCTTCATCGACTCGGAGTCCCCAATAAAGATGGAGTTCTGAGATTCAGCCCGTACTGTCACTGTGACGTGGGGTAAAAACACACTCTCACACTCAAAGCAGGAGATGTAGATCTTTTGTCTAAATCTCTAAATCTTGTCTGGTTTTCAGGGAGTCTGACAAGAGAGTGACCGATAAGAAGCCAACAGGAACTGTGTCGCCACCGGCAGGAAGTCCCACACCAGCGGCCCCGCCCTCCTCTATTCGCACCGCCTATCTGCCCTACAATCTGGCCTTCAGTGTGTTACTACAGTGCCTGAAGATGGTACACACACACACACACACACACACACACAGAGATTGTCCATGGTACCAGGCTTACCACGGTACACTTCCAGTATTACATAGTAATACCATGTAGTGAGTCATTTCTATGTTATACTGGTTGACAATTTTGTCCTTCATTCTCTGTGTTGATGGTGTTTGTTGGGTTTGAAGGAGACCGATTGGAAGGTTCTGAAGCTGGTTCTGGATAAGATGTCTTGCACTATACAGTACAAGGTTCTGATACTGACGTCACCATGCAACATTGACCAGCTCTGCTCCACTCTCTGCTCCATGGTAGAACACACTTCAAATCATGAACAAACATACAAGAGCTGTCCGAGAAAGACTTTGATCAGATCACATGTATGCACATGTATGCCAGTTCACATGTGTGTGTGTGTGTGTGTGTGTGTGTGAAGGTAACAGATCGCCTCATACTGGAGCGTTTGAAGAAGACCCCGGACGGGTTCTCTCTCACTGATGTCCAGCTCGCTGTGGTTCCTGTCCTCACTGCCCTCACCTCCTATCACAGTTACCTAGATCAGTCCAGACAGGTATCTCTCACACACACACACACACACACACACACACACACAGAGGATGAGATGGCGCTCATGATCTGTGTTTGTCTATGTCAGCGGGAGCTGGTTCAGTGTCTGGAGAAAGGTTTGATTTACCGCTGTGCTAAGCAGTGTGTGGTCGCTCTCACCATGTGCACTGTGGAGATGCCTGACATCATGATCAAACTCCTCCCAGCCCTCATCGTCAAGCTCACGCACATCTCTGCAACCGTTGCCATGGCATCACCCATGCTGGAGTTTTTGTCAAGTAAGTACATACTTGACATACCTGTACATACCTGACCAATCAGAATGTCCTCCCTAACTCTGACCAATCAGAATGTCCTCCCTAACTCTGACCAATCAGAACACCCGCTCTGACCCTAATCAGTCAGAACAGCGTCTCTTATGACCAGAACATCAGAATGTTCTCTCATCTTCTGTACACACAGAGCTGTTGAGGTCCTGAAATTGTTCTTCTTTTTCCTGCAGCGTTGGTGCGGCTTCCGCACCTGTATGCTAACTTCGTAGCTGAGCAGTATGTTAGCGTGTTTGCTATATCGCTGCCATACACCAACCCCTCAAAGTGAGTCTCTGACCACTGACACACAGTTTACAGGCATATATTGAGGTGTAATATCACACACACAAAATAAAAGAGAAATCGTCTTTTTCTTTGTCATGATAGAATATTTCATTAAATGATCTGTAGAATGTTTTTATAGAGTGTTTTTGTTATGCTGAATTTAATGAGCTTTATGATGTAGTGTTTTTATTAAAGGTTAAATGTGTGTAATTTTTGCTCCACTAACAGTAAGAAATAGGCTATTGGTTGTTATATTTCTGTAATGTGTTCTGGATCACATTTTACATGCGTTCTCGATCACAAGTCTTTAACGGCCCCTCTGGGCCTTCTTGTCTGGACACAATCATTAGTGGTTTATGTTAGTAATATACTATTGCACATAATTAGCCAGAATGTAATACTTGGGGACAGATCTGTCAAATTTATCCCATATTTTATACTCTGGAAACCACATAGCAACGGACTAAAATAGACCCTCAGAATGCCTTAGCAACCACTTAAAATGCCCTGGCAACCACTCACACCACTAAGTTACCACTTCAAATATATGTATTTACTGTATATATAGAATGATCTGAGAGTGTGTTGTCAGTAATTTGTCTTTCACTCTCTCTCTCTCTGTAGGTTTAATCAGTACATAGTGTCTCTCGCCCATCATGTTATTGCCATGTGGTTCATTCGCTGCAGGCTGCCGTTCAGGAAAGACTTTGTTCAGTACATCACCAAGGTGTGTGAAATCTGCTCTGTATCTGTGGCTCTGTTCACACTGCAGCTGAACAGCCCAGATCTGATTCTGTTCCAGATCTGATTCTGTTCCAGATCTGATTCTGTTCCAGATCTGATTCTGTTCCAGATCTGATTCTGTTCCAGATCTGTGTTTTAGTTTACAGTGTGAACGGCAAACATCAAGGAGATGTTTGACGTTACATCAAGTCTGGTCATCAAGTCATTTTTACAGTGTGAACAATCAGTTCAGAATTCATGTAATTTTACGTCAATGATAAGATAAACAGCATAATGAAAAGCAGTTTTGTGAATACTCTCACCAGAGATTCAGCTGTGAGCTGAGGTGGAGTGTTTCAGTGGCAGTGTGAACATAACTTTGGTTTGTCTTTAACACTTCTGTTCTGGTCTTTAGGGTCTTCGTTCAAATGCGCTTTTGCCCTTTGATGACACACACGAGCAAAGCAGTTTCAGAGCCCGCAGCACCAGTCTGAACGAGAGGCCCAAGAGGTACATACACACACACACACACACACACACACACACACACACCCTCTCTCTCTCTCTCAAACACACGCACAATCACAGGGACGAACAACAGTGTTTTATTCATGTCACGTTTTGCCGTGCGAGGGACTCAGAGCATGATTGTCATTCAGGAGCCTCATTGGTTCATTTCCTGCTGATGGTGTCGTGATTTCCGAATTGTTATATCAGAACATTACCTGAGTTCTCACATTCACTCAGTGCTGCTAGTCTGACTGTGGGAGGTTCCGGTCTTAATGTTTCTTCTCTGATTTCTCATCTGTCTCTCACAGGCAGACTATCACAGAAATATCATTACTAAAATACATGTAGAAATGTTTCTTTACCTGTGGGCAGTTTATTGTATTGAAAACCATTCAAACGGTTTTTAGGATTTCAGATTTTACATTACAGATTTCTACTTGAAAGATTCCAGATTGGCATCAGTGCACTGGCATCAGATGAGTCATGAACACACACCAGCGATCAGATGATGTTAGCAGAGAAATGAAATACACTAGCGAGTGTGTTTTAGGGACTTTATTCCCACAAGTGCCCATAGTTGAAGAAACAGAAAAAAATACAAACACATGCACAGCGCTCAGACTCTTGTTGTCCCACCCTGTCATACTTTCACAAGTCTTAGCAATAGCCAATGAGATGATGTCTTACAAAGGGACTGATAAGTTACGAATTAGACGAGTGTAGTCCCGCCCACTGACACACGGATTTGAATGCCCAATCAGACGCAAGCCTCTTTATTCCCTGTTTCTGTCTCTTCAGCTTTCTCTTCTTTCCTCATTTCTTTTATTGTATTGGGTGTAGAAACAACCACTATCTCATGCTCCAGTTAACTGTACAAGCAAAACACGGTCTCCATGGTAACAACACACTAAACCATGATAACAACATGCTTAAGTTCCATCATCATCCATGTTGCCACAGCAACAACACCGTGTGAACTCATTGTTTTTGACTCTTTTGTACATTCTGTGTGTTGTTTTTTTGCTTTTAGGGGCTGAACTTTGAATGGAAAGCTTGACAAAACCATTTGTCAAGACAAAAAATAAATCATCCTCTTGTCTTAGCTTAATATACAGACAATAGAAAGTCAACCATATATAGGTCAAATGTTTCATTGTGCTATTAAAAGCCAGGCAGTCAGGCATGGCAGTACTGGCTTATGTATTGGTGTGAGTTTGGGGCGGGCTGTCTGTTGAGTTGACCACTGACAGATTTGGAGGTGTTTAGAAAAATCTGTTTAAAAAAATAGTTTGATATTCCATCTGTGAACATGAGAGGAAATGACAGACTTTAACTCGTAAGATTCTTTTTATGTACAACATAATGGAAATGAAAGCTCATGAAGTGAAGTGATATTCTCTATTCCCAGTTCCAGCCCCTAATTTCACCCCATTCAGTAAATCATTTTGTGTTTTTTATTGTATTAACACTTGCACACACAATCATTGTTTTTTAAATACTGTTAATTTCCAGTATAAAGATCATAGTGTGTCTTAATGCTTTTCCTCCTTGTTCAGGTATGTTTGTGCTGTTGGATTTCTTTTCTCCCTCCAGTTCGTTCCATTTGTAGAATGCTGAAAGTTTATTGCTTACTTTTTGCCTTGTCACGTATCTGTTTATCTTTGTTATATGCTGTTTCTCCTCCCAGTTTTCTTTTCCCCTCTTGTTTCAGTGTCATCCCTGTTTTCTGGTTCTTAGTGTGCACTGCTGACTAAGTTACTTTTGTTTTCCTTTCACTGCCTTTTTTGACTTCTCCGCCCCCTCCTCTGATTGGGCCTTGCGTGGTGGGCGTGGTTTGGGGGGGGTGCTGACACCTTGGAACCGTCACCTGTGATTGGTCGCTGGCCCAATTCATGACACTCCACCAACCCCCATCCATCCACCCGACCCCTCCCTTTCCACGTGGTGCCGTGGTGCTGAAATTTTCCCCAACCCTCCCATACCTGGTCACCCTGACGCCCCTGACCCGTTTGCCCTCGGGGCAGTTTGCGGACGACCAAAGTGGTGAAGCAAGGCCCCAGCGCAAACTCGCCCGTTAAAGAGCTGAAAGATCTGTCGGCCATGGACGCCTTCCGTTCACGAAGCATCAGTGTGTCCGAGCATGCGGTGCGCAGGTAGAGCATTTTTGGTAACCTCAGAAAAATCTGTTACTATTTAAAACAAATCCCTGCTTTTCTTTTCTGTATGGTGGGTGGGGCTTGGGCTATTGAGGGAGGGGCCGGGCGGGCGGGCGTTGTCTTGGCGAAGCGGGGTGGGCGTGAACATCTGGTTTGGGCTCATTCTGATAGAGAGGGAATGGGTGCATGCTGGAGGAGGGGTTTGTGGTAACTGATTGCATGCGCTGAGGCTTGTGACTGATAGCTCGACTGTGTGTTAATTTAGTTTTTTTATTTGAAATTAACCCCATTTATTCATTTGTGTTTACAAAGCATTTTTTTGTGGTGGTTGTAATGTTAATTTGAGTTTTGTAAACAAATGGCCGTCCACAGGAAGCATGCAGAATGAAAAATGTTTCCTGACATTTATGCAATCCAGTATCAATCTTTCTTTGCTGTTTGTTGAATGGGATGGGCAGCGACAGTTTCACTTCTGAACACTGGGCTTCACTTATTCAGTATGCATTCAGAACTCATCATTCTCACACACTCTGTGCCCAGGATGCAGGTATAGTGTCCCATCACTGTTTCATGAAGGTGCATTTTGAATCACAAATTTGAAGTGTGTCAAATGGTGGAAAAATCGCTGATAGTGCCAAGAAAATGTTTCACTGAATTCACACGATGAAAATGAAGGCATACGGGTTTTAAAGAATATTTTGGCTACAGTTTTCAATATATACTGAAAGTGAATTGAGGCTCTTAGGAACCAAAACGGCAAAAAAAGCGTTTTGTACTCGTGCACGGCAAATCTTCAAACTTCCCATTTGTACCTCATTAGTGTCAAATAAAATGTGCTGTCACCTGACTAACATGCCTGTTCTCTTTCAGCTAAACTAGAGGTCACAGACCTGCAGAGTTTAGCTCCAGCCTATTCCAACACACCTGCCTGAATGCTTCCATTCCAAATACCTTGATGAACTGAACTCTGCAGGTCTGTGGACCTCACTGAAGACCTCTGCTCTAAACCCACCTACCTGTTACAGATCTAACCACCAGAGGGCAGTGTAGCACCAGATGAAGTTTACTGTAGTATTCTGACAGGAGAGTCATTTTTACCCCAAGCATCTGTTTTATTAACCCAGTGAATCCAATTACCATAAAATCTATTAATCAGTTCAACACCTTCCGGCTACAGGATGGTAATGAATCTGCTATCTGTCCAGTTTTAGCGAGCAGCAGGAGTTCCCGCTGAATATTTGTCTCACTGAGGCAAATCTCAGCAGATAACTTTGTCATTGGTTTCCTGATAGCCTGAAGAAGTGTTTGTTTTGCCAAAGTCAAGGTTGATTGTTATGAAGTAAATATTACATTTTTAGCAACAGTGGTGATGACACAAAATGGCTGTTTCTGTTTAATTCCTCATTTCTCTGGGCTGGTGAAGTTCACTCTACAGATTAGAATCTAAGAATGTGTTCCAATGTAAAGTATAAAACATTATTCCCAGACAAATAACATGCCCATATTCCCCCTCAACAACAGAGATTCATTAATGAAGGAATATCTGTTGATTATCTTCTACAGCAGTCGCAGTGAAGCGCTTGTCTTGTTTGATTAACTAAACACAATCTCTCTCTCTCTCCCCTCACATTTATATTCCGCACTGTCTTCTCTTAATGCATCAACAGAGGAAAATTACACCGACAGATCGCATCTTCTACTCCACACGCATTATATGCCTGAAGATCATCCGTCTGCAGTTAATAGAGATGACGGAGAGACGTTGTGTTAGCCTGACAAGCTAGTGAACAGTGAAACATTTTCTGTGCACGATGGCAGTGATTCACATCTCAAAAGTTCTGCAGTTTGAGTTACAGGGTGAAGGTAGATGTATGTTCTGACCAGCTGTACGTGGAGTCAGAGGTTTAATGAAGATTTTGTTATCTGTCTAGTCAAAGTTGCACATTGGAATTCAACTAAGATTCAAATTTTTCACAAAACTGTGTGTTACACAAACTGGGACTTGATGTGTCTTTTTCTGTCTCTCTCTCTCTCTCTGTGTGTGTGTGTGTGTTTACCAAAAGTGTTACCAAACCAAACTTTTGACCTTTACCATAAAGTCTGGTGGACTTCGCAGCTTATTCTGGTTGAGAACCGTCCTCTCTAACTGACATAAAGAGTGACCATTCAGATTGTTTTAGTTGCTGTTTAGGGGTTTATCTGAAAAATGTAATATCACGGGCTGAAAGGAAAAACCATATCCACAACTGATTTCTCTGGCCTTGTTTATGGAAGGTTCTATAAAACAATAAAACAGTGATAGATTGACGGACATCCGTTTGATTTTTTAATGGGTTTTCTCACAAGGTTTCTCTTTGTTTGAGAGGTGTAATAAGGATAATGTGAGCTTAGTTTTTTTGTGATATTTGTTCTGTCATTATGATGCAACATTGCCGTCAACTGACTCGGGTCACATTGAGGCTTTAAAATAGTTTCATTTGACGCCCACGTGTACACAAACCCTCAATCTTTCTTTCATTGATTTATCTTCCGTTATCTTGTTGTGATGATGTTTTTTCTTGATTAGGTACTTGTGTGGAGCTGTGGATTTTGGCTTTTTCATATTATGTTTATACAAGCCCAGACGTGTAATTGTCATCAAGACAAGAGAAGGTCATTTTAGATGACTGTTATTTGAAGATGTTATTTGAAGCGTTGGGATCGCTAGTTGATAGAAATACATGCATGTATGTACACACATGCGTCCACACACTCTGTTATATTTTATCCTCACCCTTTGCCTAGAATTTGTAAAATCCTACACCTGTCACACACATCATGCGGCTGCTTAATGTCTATATCTATATGTATAAGTCTATATTTGTCTATATGTTAATCTATACATGCATGTGGTTTGAAGTATTAGCAATAATAAAGATGTTTGCTTTGGCTCACACCACCGGTAAAGTGTACAGTGAGAGAACTGATGTTTTTCTGAGAGACGATGTCTTCTGAAAGACTGCTTATGTTCAGCGACTGTTGCGTTTCTGCAGTCAGACTGTCTGTTGGGTTCTCGTACTGTGAGTCGGTCATCCGTGCCTGAGTTTCAGGGTCAGCTTGTCGATGGAAACTCTTCTGCGTTTTCTGTGGTATGGAGATAACAGGAGCTTGTCTGATTTCTCCTGAGATTGTGTTGCCATGGTTACAGGAGGGCAGAATGCTGATGAGTGTCTTAGATGAATTCCATTACCTGGATCATCAGATGCTCTCCACACAGGTGAGCGGCTGGCTGTGCGCGCACTTGGGTGCAACATGCAAAATAATGTCCCACGCTGCCACCTGAACTTTTGTAGAGAATTTTGTGTGTGTGTGTGTGTGTGTGTTTCTCTGCATTGTGTCAGAGGAGGTGTATGTCAATGAACCTCTCTCTCCTGCTCTCTCTCTCTCTCTCTCTCTCTATCTATCTTTTTACACACTACGTCTTCACCAAGTCCCAGTTGTGTGTCATTGTTAAATCCTTGAAAATATTCATGAGAAAAGAATATTGTATAGCAAAACAACAGAGAAATCATCTCAATTACAACAGAAAATCATTTTGACTCGTCTTGTTTACAGGAATGCACTTACAATGAAAAGGAATATGATAAAACAATCAAATGTACCCTGTTGTCACACACAGTCCTACACCTGTGTGTTAATACAGGCCTGATTTAAAAATCATGTTTTCTTTATTTTTAAGAATGAGTCAAAATAATCTTCTGTATATTCAACATCATGACACAAATGCTGAACTTAGATCATTCATTTAAACTCAGTAAGGAATGTTTTTAACTGCATGTTGTTGTTATTGGTGAGTCACTTTAGCTTCATTTATATATGATTTATTACTCGCTGCCACTCTTAACCTCTTTGCAAAAACACACACACACTTGTGAGTAGCCTGAAGCTGTGTTCTGATCAGCCGTGACTTAAAGCGACCAGCGACAAATCACATCCCTCCCATATTAATCAGTGTTTTCATCCTTGCGACAAGCAGCACAACGTTTCACCTTGAAATCTCAAGAATCCAAATTCCGTTTCCTGTAGCAATGTATGAAATGTGCTCTGATTGGCTGGGGTTTTTCACTTCATGGGGTGTCACTTTCATAGGGGACCGAAAAACTGTATGCTGGGAGCCTGTCTCACCACACTTGAGAAGGACACAGTGTCAGGGACCACAAGAATCAACTAAGATATTACAAATTGACAAATTCTCAGAGCTGGCTGAAAATCTGACCTCTGCATTTTGGTGAAAACGAAGTGCTGTACTATTGACTTTGACCCCGTGACCTCCCCTTGCCGGCTTTTAACCGCGATGCCGGTGTGTGTGACCCCTGACCCTTGTGCGCCCCCTGCAGGATGCAACCGTCCAACACCACCTGCAGCCTGGGCTCAGCCGATGAGAACGCAGTGATGCAAGCAGACGATGCGTTAAAGACCGTCCACCTGGAGCTGACCGAAACCTGTCTGGACATGATGGCGCGATACGTCTTCTCAAACTTCTCAGCCTTGCCTAAGAGGTTTGTGTGTTAGTGATGGAATCAAGTATAAACTATTATCAGAGATGAATGTGCTCATTTTATCATTCCCAGGAAGTACTACATGCACATACAAAAATGTATAACTTGAATGAACTGTGGGACGCTTTGGATAAAAACATCTGCCAAATGCGTAAATGTAAACTTACAACGGGAAGTAAAGATTTTTCTCTTCCTCTCTCTCAGGTCACCCATTGCAGAGTTTCTGTTATCCGGTGGACCCAGTATGACTTGGCTGGTTGGTAATAAGTTGGTCACCATTACAACCAGCGGTGGGTCGCGAACCCAAGCCCTGCTGGGTTTGGATATGGCGGAGAGACCCGGAGGAGGAGAAATGACCAGGTTTCAAACATTTAAACAAGAATGACCTCGTTATTATATTAGCAAAAGCCCAAAGACATTTTTAGGTGTATAAAATGGTATTACTGGTATTCTTTAAAATGTAAATACAATGCTACATGAATATGATAATAATTCAGTACATGTCAGAGTGGCACCAGGGGTCCACATGACACCTTCGTGAAACTTCACTTGCAAAGCAATATGGGATACTTGTAAAAGTGAATTATCTTGACTCTTTGTCCAAGTGATGTTAAGTCAAAAACGGCCTCAGAGGGCATCGCTAACTGCTAACCCCCCCCCAGGTCAGACCCGTCACTGCACATGCGACAGACAAAAGAAGCTCCTGCTAAACTAGAGTCTCAGTCCAGCCAGCAGATCAACACGACCACTCGAACCAGAGTGCGCTCCATATCAGGTGCTTCTGCACACACTCCACAATCCAGTCCATGTTTTGCAGCCCGATCGGACTATTGTCCTCTTCTGCTTTAGCTTGTACCCTGAAATGTATCTGTACACTGTATTTTTATGTCTAGGAGGCCACGCTCTGCGAGCAGGCCCAGCTCAGAGTCTGAGCCCCCTGGTAGCGTCTCCTGAGGGGGAGTACAGTGGCCCCTTGCCTCCACCTGGGCCCCCGCTGGAGGTCCTGGGGTCCCAGAGGGGGGCAGAGGAACACCCTCTACCCTCCACATCCTATTCATCCCCTCCACTCAAAGACAAGTCCAGCCTGTCTGAGTTTGTGCCCATGTTGACTCAGGGTTGGGCGGAGATCTTCATTCGCAGACCTTCAGGTATTTCACATTTCGACGTTTTTGCATATTTTGTTTCTTGAACAGACGTGTGCGCTTTCCCTCTGTGACCCCGACTCTGGCCGTAATTATTGCCCGTGCACGCTCATTTATGACACATTTGTGCAGGGCTCAGAAATAAATTCATGTTAACTTTATTCCAAGAGCTTTGTGCTGGCGCACACACAGCCTGAAGGCTTTGCATTGCCATTTCTGGAGCTTCATAATAGTTTGAGTCACACCTGCTGTGCCCACAGGCCTCGTTTTTCTCAGCTTTTCTCCCTGTTCTTCTCCATCTGTCTGTGAGAAACACCTCCAGAGCGCCTCACTGGATCTCTCACATTAAATGTGACGTGTCCTTGAACGCTTTCTTCTCCGAGACGAGACCCTTTAAAACTGATTTTTCAGACACTCAAAGTTCTTTCTTTCTGTTGGACTGGCACGCTCATCTTTCTCTCTGTTTTCCTCTGAATAGGTTTGTGTCTTTCTGTCTCTCATTGTGTCATTGAGAGGCATAATTTGATTTTGTCGGCACTAAACTGATTTTCATGTCATACCGTTTATACTGAACATCAGACGACACACTCGCCCCTCTCACTTTTTTTATGTGCTTTATTTACATAACAAAAATTGTAGATTTTAAAGGCCAAATTGTTGCAGTGTAGAGTGAGAAATTGTGTTAAATAAATAAAATGAAATCAAATATCAGTAGATGAAATATCAGTGGTGTTTTATAAAAACATTTATTTCTATATATATGATTAAAATGGTTTGGATCAGTACATATACTGAATATTTTCTCTTGTAAGTTCATGTGCAGATGTCGCTGGTCCTCATGACAGTTACTGGTTCATTAGTGTCTCTGTGATGGGTTTACTGGCTGTTCTGCAGAACCACATGTTGATTAAATGGCTTTATGGTTTTATCAGTGAAACCTGCTGTTGGTGTGAACAGACAGCTGAGATCTTAATCTGACATCATACTGTGTGTGTGTGCGTGCGCGTGCGTGTGTGTGCGTACACTGTGTGTGTGTGTGTGTGCGTGCGTGCGTGCGTGCGTGCGTGTGTGTGTGTGCGTACACTGTGTGTGTGTGTGCGTACACTGTGTGTGTGTGTGTGTGTGTGCGTACACTGTGTGTGTGCGTGTGTGTGTGCGTGTGCGTGCGCATGCGCGTGTGCGTGTGTGCGTACACTGTGTGTGTGTGTGTGTGTGTGTGTGTGTGTGTGCGTGCGTACACTGTGTGTGTGCGTGTGTGCGTGCGTGCGTGCGCGCGTACACTGTGTGTGAGAGTGTACATGTTTTTCTGCCACTGTGTTGACCGCATGTCTCCACGAGGATGGTAAAAGTCACACACCTACACTGTGTGGACAAGCCAGCGGTCCCCACGAGGGAAACTGGTTTTGTGTCTATACAATGGAAGTCAATGTGTGCCACTGTTGTGTGGTTACTAAAAACACCTTCATGTTGTTGCATTTGATCTGATGAATTGTGCTGCATCTTCAGGTAACACCAGCTGGCTGATGTGTCTGGAGAATCCTCCCAGCCCCTTCTCCTCTGAGCTGGGGAACCTGCCCCTGCAGGAGCTTTCCAGCGTGCTGATGGCCATGGAGGGAGTGAAAGAACCCCACACTGATGCCCCTGTTGCCCCCGCTGAAGCGCCCCTCCCCCAGGGCAAACCCTGCCTCATCCAGCGCTCCAACACTGGTGAGACATTTGATCTGTATAACTTACCTGTCGCACCTCCCCCAGTACCTGTGAGATGACACCTGTTCAACCTACACCTGTATCTCTTAACCAGTGAGACATTTTGAAGTATGCAGAAGCAGCATACTACAGAAGTATGGAACTTTTGCAGTATGTAAACTGTAGTATATAAACTGTGTCTATTTATATACTATGTAATCTGTTCTGTATAATCAGTCATTCCTGACGTGTACGTTCATCAGACTAGAGAGTAGAGATTGTAGGGATTTTCCTGGATTACTGTATTAAAGTAATCTTGGATTAAAAATGAAAGGCAACACTGTTCTACAGTATTTCACATACTTTTTTTTTTTTTTAGAAAACAGTATTCGGTACATATCACACAGTATGTGAGACACTAGTGCTCCTTTCCAAAAAGTCTCCTATTTTTGGGGAGGAAGTGACATCACATGTTGGGACCCTGCTAAAGTGAACACAAAGCTCCACACTCTTGTGTTCAACAATAACACAGTCACACACACACAGTTTATTCAGGAACGTAAATGCTTGACTCAACACTTGAGTGATAAATGAGCACTTTTAAAAGGGAATAAATAGACTGAACAAGCTTCCGTACGCTGCACTTCCACCTCGAGTGTGTTCATCGCACCACAGAACGTTTTGTTTTAGTAGTTCATTCACGACACATTTAATGTTCATCTTCGGAAATGCTTGATTTTATTTTGACCATGTCATTTTCCTAGTGTGCATTTTCCCTGTAGTCCATGTGTTGCTGATTGGTTGCCATGTGTTGGTTTTCGTTTGTTTTTGTCTGCTGGGTGTTTTACTGCAGTGGGCGCTCTTTGCTCGCTCTGCCCTCCCGATACGCCTGGCAGGTTACACAGGAGTATTTCCTGGGCAGGTAGATATCTCACCTGTGTGTGTATGTTGCTCTGAGCACATACACACACATACAATTTGTGCCATAGTAGAGTGTGTCTTTAGCTTTCTGCCTCTATTAACACTCAAAAATCCAGAACAAACCAACTAATCAAGAATTTGGTCAACCAATCATCATTCAGGAAACAATGCGATTGATTTCTGAATTATGACACTCTGATTTTTGTCTTCCTGTTTTATTGTTGCTTCGCTTTTTGTCATTTGTGGAACAATTTGACTTGACATGCGTCCATAAAACTGTTAAAGCATTTCTGACTGCTAATACATCGAATGCAATTTATTTCATTAAAAAAGTATTCCTATTTTATATATATATATATACTGTATA
>JAZGTI010001682.1:15177-41998 GCA_036877585.1 Botia kubotai
TGGTAGCTAGCTATACTGATATAATTACACGTAAATGTGAACAGCAGAGCATACAAGATCAGAATGTGTAAATGTGTATACCTAATAAAAGTGAATCATTTTACCCTTCAGAAGCACACGGCTCTCATTTTAATTTCATGGATACCTTTAAAAACAGCATGTTTTCTAAAAGTCTTTTAGAATCAAATCAGGTATTTAACCTGCTTCATATATTTGAAACATGATCAACTTGTGTGTTTGTGTTTGTGTGTGTGTGTGTGTGTGTGTCTGTGTGTGTTTGTGTGTGTGTGTGATCAAAGCATCCGTCTGTAGTTTTGATCTTCAGATGGCTGTGCATGTTCTGGAGTGAGATTAGGAGAACATCTCAACTAATCACAGATGTTATAGATGCTCAGGTTCCTCTGCTCGAGGCTGTTCATGTCTAACACAGTGAATAGTGTCTGTATCTTGTTTAATGTGCATATGTTGCATTCAACAGACTCTGAGGTTTTGGAGGAAGGAGGGCGGAGCAAAGCGACAAACTCGCAGTCTAATTCTCAAGAGATGGAGGAGTTTGAGGCCGTACCCTCTGACCCAATCTTCATAAGTACTGAAAAGCCATCAGCCACCGGGCTCAGCCGGGTGAGTGACTTCTCAAAAACAGTACTGGAAGCTGAAATGCGTTCAAAAGAGAAGTGCTATTTATGCACCAAACTGGCCATTTGCTGGACAAACAGAAAGTCCCGCCCCAACTCAAGTCATTGGTTGAGCCAATGTTGCTAACATTTTGATGCATGGAAGGTATTTTTAACATACAAAAAAATTCCCTTTAAAATCATATCTAATTTTCTAGGTTGTAGCAATTGAAAATATATTGGCCAGGCTCATTTTTATATTACTAGCCCTGGCAAAAAAGCACATAAGCTAAATAATAAACAAAATACAGTACATAAATAAACTGAAGACATTTTAGCGTGTGTTAAATCTAGTTTTTCCTCCATTCTCTCCTTAAGTCCTCCTCAACCTCCAGTCAGGATGATGAAAAGTCAACCCTGGAGGAAGTGAGCGAGGGCGGTATCCCCATCGACCAGCAACCCTTGACCCTCTCCACACCTGGGGCACAGGACGCTGACCTCACCTTCAGCCATTCTGCCACCTTAAACAAATCAAGCTCTTCTCCTGAGCTGCAGACGCTGCCCGAGGCTTTTACCAAAGCAACGGCCCCAAGCACTGCGGTCAGAGATGCGCTCTGCTCCAAGGTGCAGCCGGCTCAGCCCCCTGCCGAAAGAGAAGGCCCAGGAGAAGCCACGTGGCCAGGAGAGAGTGTGGGCTCAGGTGGCCCCTCCAGCACTAGTGTGTCTGTGTCATCTTCATTCACCTCCAGGATGAGGCTGGAGTTTCCCACGTCCCAGCCTGGAGCACTCTCTCCTACTGGACACAGACCTCGTGGACACACGATTTCTGTTTCTGCACCCTCGTCCCGCAGGGAGAGAAAGATGGACAGAGACTCGTATCACAGTCGTGGAGGTCCGTCCAATGCAGAGAAGAGTTCAGGACTCAGTCCCAGGTAAGAGTTTAATGACTGTCCATGAATTATGACTGCACAAAATATCAACATTATCAAAAGATCACAGATGATTTGCTGTAACAAAATGATTTTACATGAGTCTACATATATTTTGTAGTTTTTAAATATATTTGAATATAATTTAATGTAACAAACTTAAAGCTGCAGTCAGTAACTTTCTTGGTTCAAAATAAACAAGTTTTTGAGCAAGTTTATAACAGATTAGTGTTCAAAACAATCTCCTTGCTCCAGTTCACAATGGTAAGAATATAATAATGATTTATAATTGGAGCTGTCAGGTCAGATTTCATCAGTTTGGCTTCGTTTGACTACAACATATGTACAGAACTGTATGTGAAGTAAACTGTAAGTTTATGTTTCAAACAGAGATGGTGATAGAGATTAATTTCTGAGTTTATTACAGTTAGTGTGAGTAAGTGAATCAGTTTTGATCTTGATTGTCATGAGAAGACCGATTGCTGGAAAGTGTTTCTGATACCCAGCGCTGATTACAGCCCACAAACTATAAAACATCCACTTCTGTAACAACAGCACTTCAGAACAAAGCAAATGTTCCGCTTTCCAGACAAAGCAAAGCATTATATCCTCCGAATAATGACAACACAGGCAAACTCTATTTCTCTCCATTACTGTCATCATCTGTCCACAGGAGATGCTGAATCATCCCTCCATCCTTCCACTTATTTGGTAAAGTGTTGCCTTGAATTAGACTGCAGAATTGCCTCCATCCATCTTTGTGCGGTTTCCTCAAGTGCACTTCCAGAATCATAAGTTCCTACAGCTTGTGTCCTGTTTCTAGATGCAATCCCGGGAAAACTGTTGAATGAATCAGCCTCATTCATTACGAGGATCTGAACACGAGGAACTGCCTTGTTAGATTGTCTCAGTAATGGCTGTTATCTGTAAAATGTTTAAATATTAAACGGTCTGTTTGGCTGCCCTGATTACCTCCTAACAAAACCTGAAGGGTCATGAAAGCTTAAAACTGCACTTTCCTCCTGGATGACAGAGAGAGGAAGAAAGAGGCATAAAAAACAGTTTCTTCTGTGAAAGACGAAGTTCAAAACCTTCTGACTTCTCTTGAAATAAAAGTGAATCGAAACTGGGACTTCTAAAAAAAGGCCATCAAGTTAAACCACAAAAACCATCAAAAATTAATCCTGACTTGTTCTGTTTCAAGTCTTTGAGTAAGAAACTGTTTAAAGTTGTGAATTGTTTAGAGTCATGTGTATATTATATTATATATGATTGTATATTTAAATACTTTATGATGCGCCAGGACTTGTTGTGCTAGGTTTGACGTTTGTAATGATTGGTCATGAGACCAATGATGTCTGATGAAGAGTGATTTTAACCAACAGCAGCCAGTTTCTCAAGGCACATACTTTTGTGAGTAATACTACAAATATAATGCAAACACACACTGCTGCAGAGCCTGTAATGACCTATAATCTCAATTCTGTGTCCAGCAGTGTTATGAATGGTGAGATAGCATCAGAGATCAGCGAGTGTGCTGTTGTATCTCAGCAGGTTCCTCCTGACAGAGACAAACAGCTCTGCTGTGTTCTGGCATGTATTGTCTCATGTTTCAGGCTTACTGCAGCAGATGCTTTCTGTATAATATCACAGAGGCCAGATTCATTATAAGCTCAAGGTCATGTTCTCTGTGAGAATCTGGTCCGGTTCCGCTGGTCCGCATGTGGTCTCCAGGGCATTGCTGGACATTTGCCTGCACTGACCTCAGCACTTTGATAGAGTTATCCCTCCAAACTCCTTCACCCTTAACTCTGACGCTTCTTCAGTGAAGTGCAGGAAGATGAAAGGCGTGTGGGCACTACAGGGAACTTTCAGTGTTAAATTTAGTGCTCACTTAGTACAGTGGAGGCTCAATAGATGAGCGATCTACAGCGATCTAACCTTTCCTCCTCCACTTCCTGTCTGCAGCTTTGTCTTCCTGCAGCTCTATCACTCACCCTTCTTTGGCAATGAGGCCAACAAGCCCCTCCTCCTGCCCAAATCTCAGGTGAGCTGACCGTCGCTCTCTGCTGTGATTCTAATGAGATCTCTCGGGGTGAGTCTTTCCCCAGATTCAAAGGAAGTTACACTTTACATAAAGAAAATGGAGCACATTTTTTAATTTTCTCAGTAGCTTACTGTAATGCAAACAAAATCTCATTACTGTAATATTTATATTACAGTAACATTAATATAATTTATATTACAGTCCCGAAACCTAGATTAGAGTTTTTTGCATGGAAAATATATGTCATTAAAACAATGTCAAAAAGCATCATTTTTATAATGTTCAGCTAAGCACTGTACGTTAGCTGTATGAGCACTGTATGTTAGCCGCTTGTTAATTGGGCTTCATTCACAGCTGATAGATCGTGCAGTTAAAGTCTTGGATCAGATGCCTCCATACGACACACACAAGATCGGGGTGGTGTTTGTGGGTGCTGGTCAGGTAGAGTCTGATTCCTCTTTCCAGTTTGCTGTTTGAAAGACACAGTTCATGTGCAAAAGGTTGTTTATAATTGTTGTCTGTAATCAGGCAAATAATGAGGTGTCCATCCTGTCCAATGAGTACGGCTCAAACCGTTACGCCCAGTTCCTCACGGGCCTGGGGAAACTGATCCACCTGAAGGACTGTGATCCAGACCAGATCTTCCTTGGTGGCCTCGATCAGTACGGAGACGACGGCGAGTTCACCTACTGCTGGCACGATGACATCATGCAAGGTGAGCGTGTATGATCTCCTGAGATCCCTTACGAGAAATGAAAGTAGAGACACATGAGGCACATGAGGCACATGATCTTTGACATACAGTAAGAGTACATACAGTAAGAGTACATACAGTAAGAGTACATACAGTAAGAGTACATACAGTAAGAGTACATACAGTAAGAGTACATCAAACTACTGTTGCTCAGATCATTTGACATTGAGATCATTTGAGCTCAGATCATTTGACATTGTTAGACTTTAATGAGAAATGTTTGAGTTCTTATTAAAATGTCTGACTTTTGAGACACATCTGAGCACAGTTTGAGACATTGTTGAGATCTCTTGGACATCTTCAGGAGACACATGGGAGAAGCTGTAGGTTTCTCGTGCTGCTGCAGATGTTTGAGGTCATGGAGCTGTGAGTGACTCATGCACATGTGCTGGTTCTTCTGCAGCCATCTTCCACATCGCCACTCTCATGCCGAACAGAGAAAGTGACAAGGGCTGCTGCAATAAGAAGCGGCACATTGGGAATGATTTTGTGGTGGTGGTTTACAATGACTCGGGGGAGGAATATAAACTGGGTACTATCAAGGTGAGAGAACATGTGCTTTTCTGTTCCTGCTGTTCCTGCTGGATGATTTACTGAACTGCTGGTTCATCCAGAAATGACAATTGGTCATCATTTACTCACCCTCGTGATTTTGTTCTGTGGATCACAGATGGAGATATTAGGCAGAATGTTTCTGACAGCCTCAGTCTTCATTCACTCTCATCGTATAAAAATAAGAACTGGCATTGTTTACAGTTTCTCATCGTGTCGTTTTGAACAACGTGAGGGCGAGTAAACGACTGAATGTTTTCCTTCTGTGTGAACTGTCCCTTTAAATGCGACCCGTGTAACTGTTGTTGATTTCTGTGCATCCAGGGTCAGTTCAACTTTGTGGAAGTTGTGATAAAGCCTCTAGACTATGAGAGTAACCTGGTTACACTGCAGTGTCGGAAAGGTGATTCAAATCTCCTCATCAAACTGTGACGCTCTGCTACAATGACCTCATCCTGTATTATTGATCAACAAAAGAGCATTTATGTGCTGTAATGTTCAGGAAAGGTTTTTGTAATGTTGTAATTGTGTTCTCTCAGACCTGGAGGGTTTGGTGGACACCAGTGTGGCAAAGATCGTGTCGGACCGTAACCTCCCTCTGCTCGTGAGACAGATGGCTCTGCATGCTAATGTGAGTTCACTCACTTCCTTTAACTCGTTACCTTTTCTGTTTTTCTCCTTTAAAATGTGAGGCTAATTTAATTATCAGAAACGATGCCAATTGAATGTGAAAGAACTTTACTGCAGGTCTCGTGATTATCTGCTATTCTGTCAGACAGAAGTTGTGAGGTCAAGAGAAACTGCACACCTGTCCTCACAACACACTGAAGTATCTGAGGAATCAGTGATCTTTATAGAACAAACTCTTTATCTATAGAATTAAATAACACAGAAAATTAGTGATAACTTATTTATGATGACGATATAAACGTCCCCACTAACAGACAACAGTGTCATGTTCATTCTAAGCTCACATTCTGCATCGTCATAGTCACGACAATGGGTGTAAAAGACCTACTGTAGCTGCGTTTGTGTCAGTGTTTTCTGCCATTTTAAATGTGTGAGCTCTTTAAATGTTAATATGCATTTTGATTGGCTGGATGTTTTATCACTCATAGAAATGATTTCAACAATATCATTCCTTTGTAAAAGCAGTTGCAAGTACAAGCACAGATAGCTTATTTAAACGAATGGTTATTTGAGAAAAAGATTTTTAGTGGGAAGTTTTAATGATGATGATTAATTTTAAAAACTGTCATGAGAACACTGAGTGTTTGTATTAGCAGAATCCTCAGTCAGTTAAGCTCTAGCAGAAAGAGTGATGTATGACTCGGCACAAACAAATAAAAACAAATAGTAGAATGTGTGTAAACCGTCTGTGGAACACAGATTGCAGCTGTCTGCAGACATGCTGTTGAGCATAAAACTGCTTTATTCCTGCAGTATAGAGAAGCTGGAACTCTTTCCACCCACTGTGATAAGTGGAGACTCGTCATGAGTCATACACCCACAGTTTCCTCAGAAACCACACAAATCACTACTGGCTTGAGGAAACTGCCTCCAGTTTGCACGACATGCCACAAAATGGCCACCAGGTCAGAGCAGGAGAAGAAATGCTAAACTTGAGTTTCAGTCAGGTCAAGAGTATTTTGGGGTAGATTGTTAACCTGTTGTTGCTATGGTTACCAAGAAACAAAAAAGCTTTAGGAGCTATTAGTAGGCAAAACATTTTTGGACAAGTTATGTAAATAATCAGGAGCATTTTTACTTTCATCCTGGAAAAAAATAACTGTTGCTGTATTATTAGTCGTGGTAATTCTGTGGTATTATGATACATACTGTGGTACTGTTTTATTTCCAGAAATGTATTCCATGGATTTGCATTGTTAACAAGATTAAACTATAAGTCCATATTTATTTTCTATAAATATGTAATAAATGTTTTTACATTCTCTTTCTATAATTCTGTGTTTAATGATCTTTCTGCATTTTCTCATCTGTGTCGTTGATTCTGGTTTGGGACAGATGGCGTCATTGGTGCACCAGTGCAGGGCCAACCCCTCTGATGCATACGCTTCAAAATGGCTGGCGAGACTGAGACACATCAAAAGGATTCGAACTCGGGTAAAAATGAGCCAAAAATCCTCCTCAGAAGCTTCTCGACTCTGTTTTAAAGCTTTTATTTGTTTTGTATGAGTATGACAAGATAACGGCTCAGTTTTAAACCCAGTAAAGTCATGAAATAACTACATAATTTATTCATCTTTCCATTGACAGGCTCAGGAGGAGATTCAGTCCCACCCCACTCATGGGATCTCCCTCACGCAGAGCCACACCCCCATGCAGAATAAAGCCGCCCACCAGCCCTCAGGCCCGGCTGCAAACCCAGACATCGGCCAGAGGAAGCGGCTGGTGTCGACGGTTGATGATTTCACTGACTTCGTTTAAGCTTTGACGTGTTTAGCAGAGACTGTAAGGCTGAGTTCACTTCAGGATTGGTGTTAATAAAATATGATCACTTGAAAAATAAAAACTGTTGTAGGATCTCTCTGTGCAACAGCCCAGCTTTCACCAGAAAGTAGGAGAATCTCTCCGCTGGTTTCAGCCTCAGTAACGCTGTGACTGAATCTCATGAAGCGCTTGCTGTCTGCTGGGAAGATTTTCACTTTTGTAACGATGGCTTTGAAGACATGCAGCATCGTTATGTGCAAGTTTCAGCAGCAGCACACACACACACACAGTTCACATGCTTTGCTTGTGTTCTCCCACACATTTCTTCCTCGATGACAATATCACAGTTTAATTATGAGACACACGTTCTTACTGTTTTTCTCTGAATAAATGAAAACTGTAATAAAGCGTCCACATAACAGTGCCAACAGAAACTGTGAAGCAGACACAGTAAACCAACCCAAACTACACTAACTAAATTTTACTTACTAATTTAAAGTCCATAATTTAATAGTCGGCTGAATGAAAAGATGAATCAAGCTTTATGAGTCACGTTTATCTTTGTCAAGCTTAAGAAAGTGACTGACTGATACGCGAGTTCTCACTCTTTGGTTGTGTTGTTGTTTTGTGTTTGTATGTTGATGTTGCTGTAATGGACTCTAGCACAACAGAAAAGATTCTTCAACACTGAACTGCATAACAGACGTGTGTGTGCGTGCACGTGTGAGCTTCAATACCAAATAAAACAAATGCAAAACAAAAACGTTTGTTTCATTTTTTTTTAAATATGTTTACAAACTCTGCTGAACAGATGATGGTGAATACAGTGAATTTAGTAATAATTCCTAATGGTTAAACTTATAATGCAAAATTATAATTTAATTTTGTTTGCTATTATTTTGACCTTTTGACTTGTTTGCTGTTTAAGGCATCAGCAATAATAATAAATATTCCATAATGGATAAATACAATTTAATATTTTTTTTCATTACAATGATCAGTGTGTAAAATGATTAAAGCCTCTGTCTCTACTGTATCTCTAAAACAAAAAACTGCAGTCCGACAGGATGGCTATAATCATAACAAACTTACCATTTTGAATCGGTGTTGAATGTTGATCTGTTATGTACTTGCTCAGTAACTGATTTTTGCTCATATTTAAAGTCGCGATGCTTAACGTCTTACCCTAAAAATGTATTTCAATTTTTTTGCAAAATCCAAGTTTGGAAGTGACACCAGACCACAGACCGTTCATCGCTGTCAGACTTTATTTGACATTGTCAAGTGCAAAAGCAGGTAAAGCGAAGTGCTACAGCGTTACCAATGCAACACAAATACAACAACTGCACATTAAACAGTTCATACAAAAACTATGACCTTACATTTATAAATGCAATTGGTTTTGGCACTTGACATGTTTGATGTGCTGGACGTAATTTTAATGCAACTCTTGAACATTGTGCTGTGTGAAGCTCTGGTGAAGGCTGATATCTGGGATTGTATTTTTCTTTGGCCGGTTATAAGAGGATTACAGTAATGCAGCGAAGCGTCTGTGTCAGTCAGGTGAACATGCTGCTGTCTGTTTCATCTCTGGTCAGTGCGGTTAAAGCAAATCAGATACAAATGCAATCAAACGTTAATATAATATTTACATCAGGGCACACCAATATGTACAGATACACGTGACCTTTGAAAAGCTCATCTGAATGATGTGAAGACGTTACTGTAGTGGACGTGACAGAATCAAGCTTTCACCTGTAGTGGATTTTCTGAGTGACACTTTTCATTATATGAGACCTTAATACATGCACAGAAAATATTAATAGCAAAAAACAAAACAAAAACTCCTGTATTTTTTAAGAGGGTCCCTGAGCATTATCATGGTAAACAACACGTTTCTAAATACACTTTAGTACTTCACAAGCAAAAAAATGATATTACAAATACATGATAATTATTGCTAAATAATATCCTGATGCAACTCATGTATATAATACTTAAGAAAATATTTCTGGAAAGCGGTTTTACGTGACTCATTACATACTAGTTAAATATGGCGTAGCACTAAAGCTTGACAGTGAAATAAAGTGCGAAGTACAAAAGAAAACCCATGAACTCGATCTCTTGATACTTGAATAGGAAGCTTTGGCAAATCTAAAGGCAGAGTAATGCGGCTGTAGCGATCTCTTCATACCACGCTTACTGTATTATTTTGCATAACATTTTCAATAACACATTCAAACTAAACCGCGCTCGGACACAAACACAATCGTTCATACACGTCAATACAAAGTGCTTTTTAAAATTTGATTTAAAACAACATAGTAAGTGAAACAAAAACCACATACTTCAGTATTTCATAATCCATTTGTCATTGACAAGCTACTACTAAGAATAATAATAATAACAATGATGCTTCATGAACCCTTCTTATCATCACCTTCTGAAACTCCACAGAGAATTCTGGGAATGTTTGAATGAGGGCCGAACCTTCAGCTTCTACTTTCTTTTTTAAGTCGTCTGTTTTCATCACTCTCCATTCCAACTTTAATCTACTACACATTTTTTGCACCCTTAACATTTCAACTTCTTGTCACGCTTCCTCATCTCTCAGTTTCCTCACAGCTGCCCTCTGGTGTGTTTAGGGTTGAGAAATCTCTGCTTGTAGCTGATATAAAATTAAAGAACTATTTGAAATCCTGAGGCGTCCTAGTTTTTTTTAGCACCTGGTGGCCTCTTCAGAAATGTGTTGGTGTAATGTATGAGTGGAGGTGGAGGAAACGACATTTCATGTATTTTCTGATATGTATTTCTGTGACTGTTAGCAACATGCCATTATATTAAGTAGCATAACTTATGTATAAGTACCTTTAAGCGTAGCGCTATATTTAGAATGGTGACATGTAATGGCATCACAAATGTGTACCTGTAAGCCCATATGTGTTTATATGTGTGTAGTGTGACAGTGTGAGTCCTTCTGAATAAGTTTTGCCTATTCTGAATCAATGGGCAATAGTTGCACCCATGACTTAATGATAGCTTCCTTCTACAATAACAATAATCAAAAATGATTCATCAAACATAAACATAATACGACAAATACCATCAGCATCAGCCATCCCGTGTCAACAGGCGTTCTGTTGTAGTCTCTCATTGTCACTTTTTTTCAAGAGTCTTGGTTACTATGACAGCACAAGTTGTGCTCTTGTCGGTTGTAACCCGTTGACCTCCAGGGTCAAAGGATCACACTGAGGTCACTATGACTATGAAGGGGAAAGGGCGAATGGTAGCATCAAAACTTGTAACTTCTTGAGGATCACAAACATCTTGGTGACCCGCACCTTGTTTCAATGACAGATATAGTAAGGAGTCAATCTATAGCTGGTGGGAGACAATTTAAGGCTTAGCTGGATTCTTTGGTTTTGGTTTCTTTTTTTTACTACTTCTAGAGCTGACCGTACTCAGTGCTCTTCTGGAGGTCCTGGTTTCCAAACCTGCTGTCACCAGAACCTCATTTCATTTCCTCAAGAAAATCCAGAACCCATGAGATCCAACATCTCTGTAGTCCTCGCAGCCTCACATCCTCAATATGACCTCATCTGCCGTTACTGACGCACGACTCGATGAACGTTTGATCCTCACGGTTTGCCGTGTCCTGAGAAGAGTCTGTCTGTGTTCGGGTGAACCTTGTTTTTAAGAGGAGGGGGTTTGTGCTTTCGTTTACGAGTGGGATTCGTGGTAGTGTGCGCAGGGTGCCGAAATACACTGGAGGGAAGGTTCTCGCTGTTGCTGGGGGGCACCCACTCGTGGGAGCGAGGGATCGGTACTGGGGTAGTTATCACAGAAACAGGTGCAGCTGAGGGAGCAGACGCTGAAGTGGGAACTGGAGTTGGGGCCGGAGTGGGAGCAGGTTTGTTGGCGCAGCCAACAATCCCAGAGTCCTTCTGAAAGTTTGGATCAACCTTGTTGGAAGTTGCAGTTATCTTATAAGAAGCTTTTTCAGCCTTGTGAGCCCTGGATGGACAAGTGTCGCCTTTTGGGGGACTCACTTTCAGAAGTTCCGAATCCACACAAGGTTCTTTTTCAGTCTTGCTGGTCTGCGCTGCTACATTACTGGGACTTCCTTGTACCTTTTGGAGACCTGCATCGGTCTTGTATGGACTTGAATCTACCTTGTGGGGGCTTGTTATTTCTGAGAACTTGTCTGATTTTCTTGATCTTCTGTCTCTCTTGTGCAAACTTTGTTTCTCTTCTGACTTAGCTGCAGTTCTATGAGTTCTCGGAGGACTTGTGCTTCTCTCTACCACTTGTGTATCTCTGTCTGCGCCCTTGTGCCTCCTTCCATGTCTCTTCTGTCCTGCAGAGTCCAGACTTCTGTGGCGGCGTGTGCCTCTGCCCCGTCGTCTGCTCCTCCTCAGCATCCTCTCCAGACGGTACTCTGTTTGACACAGTTCCTCTGTGGCGTGCGTGACCCGGTCCAGCTGCAGAAGCAAAGCATCAAAAGCTGGGAGGATCCTGCGAAAAGTCGCCTCCATCTCTGCTCTCTCTTTCCAGCTTTGGCCTCCAACCACTGCCAGAGGGCCTAAGGAGAGGCCTAGGCCTAGACCTGGCGCTTCAGCCAAACTGCAGGGGCTGCTGGAGGTCGGGCACCAGGAGGCCTCCGATCCTCCGTCAACACTGTCAGGGGTTGGTGGAGCCTCAGGTGTATCCAGAGGTGGAAGACACAAGGACTTGCAGTCACTCGTTGAAGAGGAACGCGAGGGGGGGAGCTCCATGCCTTCAAATCGCACCTTGTGCCGGAACTGTAAGGGCAGAAATGGATAAAGATGAAGTTTGTGGTGATAGTTAAACTGGATACTGCACTTAAACCAATTAATCATGGTTTTACTAAAAATGAAACCAATAAAACATGGCTACTACAGTTAAAACCACGATAACCACAAATTTACCAACGTTTTGCTATAGCAGCCATAGTTTAACCACGGTACTTGTAGCAAAACTGTGGTTATACAAATGGCAATCAATCTGGGAAAAACATACTATTACACTTTAACTGTAATAAAACCTAATTT
The DNA here is from genome assembly GCA_036877585.1 of Botia kubotai. Classification (NCBI taxonomy): domain Eukaryota; kingdom Metazoa; phylum Chordata; class Actinopteri; order Cypriniformes; family Botiidae; genus Botia; species Botia kubotai. Next base: position 27,597 of record JAZGTI010001682.1, read on the forward strand.
TCATAAGGGTATGTTGAAACAGTCGTAAGAAAGGTTCTGTCGTAAGAAATCTGTTGCAACGTCTCAGAAACGTAAGATTCCACGCCGCCATATCCAGCATGAAAGACCACGTTCATTCAGCACCACATCAGAATCGATGGAATCTCGTCCTGGTTTAAGATTTCCAAACTTATTAACCATCTGAAACCTGAAAGCAAAATAGCAGACATGCAAGAGAGATGAAAAGCTACGTCACACAAAACGCACCTCTTTAGCGCGGCTGAGCCCCATCCACATTTTGAGGCGTCTCAGAAAGAGCTCCACCATCTCATAGTCCTGCAGGTCAACGGCCGGTCGGTACAGTTCTGCTCTTGCGCGATGGTAGTTCCTTAGCAATGCAGAGATCACAAGCCACAGCAGCACGAGATGAAGGAGAGTTAAACTAATGTGAAAGATGACACAGGAAGTCAAGCAGGGGCAGAAGCCATCGTCTGGTCGCCAAGACAACACTCCACGCCAACCAGAGCTGAGTAACATCAAGCAAGTGTCACTAACTGTTCCATAGTCCTTCATGACGGAGTGGAAAAGCTAGAAAGAAAAAACATTTGATTGTTTTTAACACCGTACAAAAGTTTGGCAATATTTGACAAGCTCAACACTGAATCTAAAGTTTAGAGAAGAGATTGCAGAGAATGAGAATGGGCAAGTTTAGAAATATAAATTAGCCTAAAGGTATTGATTTGTACAGAGAACTCTAAGACATCAATACTATTAATAATTCAGCCATCAAAGCCTCTGCATGAGTGAGGGAACTTTACCAGTGTGTCAATAGTTTGTGCACTTAAACATTTAAACTGATTTTTACACGTAAACAGAATTTAAAGCACTTGAGTTTCGGTCAGAAAGGCTTTGGGAGTAGTTTTCAAACTGAAAAGCACACATACAGCTCCTCAACTGCATGTAAAAGAAGATTTTGACATTTTCTAAAGAAAAGCTGTTTGCCTGTGTAGAAGATTTGCCAGCATTCCAGAAGGTCATTTAAGGATATCAAATCTACATGAGTTTTTTCTTCAGGAAGTTTGTAATGTCTGATTCAAGTTGCATCAAGGTCTCTCACACACACACACACACACACACACACGAGTAAAGAAACACACAGACAATTCAGATAAATCACACAACGACATCAATGTGATGTGCTGCTTGTGTGAGCTCACGTTCTCTGGTTGTGCTTGATTCATATTCATCTTTACACGTTCACTCGCCCAACATCAGTATCATCAAAATGAGGGTCATTTAAATCACAATGTGTTTCTGTGTGTGTCCTAACCAGATGTCCAGAGTGTGAGTACGCCAGCAGGAACACCAGCAGAGTGACCGCAACCATCAGCAGATCCCAGAAAGATCTCCGCAAAGTTCTTCCAAACACCCCCCACTCCCTCATGAAGCGCAGCTGGTGGGACGCCTACAAACACAGAAATGAGGTGACGGCAAATATACGAAAGTTTTTAGTAGCAAACAGAACTGTATCCTGTTTTGTTTTCTAAATTACAGTATGTTTGTGAAAGGCCCTTTAAATCAGTTTAATAAAGTGTCTGCTGGTGTTTGTGTGTACGGACACTGGGCTGCTCATGAGGTTTCTGCGAGGTAACCTTTGAAAATGTAGGGGGAGCGCTGTACTCACCTTCAGCACCAACAGGAAGAGAAGCGTTGCGCTGAGTTGGGTCAGAATCTGGCTCTGCTGGGCCAGAGGAAAGAAATCAATGAAGGCATCCCGTTGCTGTAGAAACGCCCCCCACTGGCGGGCGGACAGCACGGAGCGGCTGATGTGTAGCGAGGCAACACAAATTGCTAACACCAGACTGCAAACACTCGCTATGTTCCACAATCGCAAGTAGTAGCCCCGCCCCTGCCTCCAAGCAGCCACGCCCTCACGCACAGCAAAATAGATCACGAAGACCAGCAGGAGAAGCTGAGGAGGAAACAAAGCTTCATGAAATGTTGTGATTGGTTCATTCACCTTTATCATCACTATGATAATAAAGGTTCTTTGTGCAGCCTATTTGTGATTGGCTGCTGGCTGGTTACCGTGAGGAACAGAGGCAGGTCCATGCCGTGACTCAGCGTGTGAAGAGTGCATGTTTTCAGGTCCAGACTCAGCTGGACTCGCTCAGACACAGGAAACTCCAGCAGGAAGGTGAAGACCGCTAGCAGATCTGTGTTGATGTTGTAGAGGGAGAACTCCACGAACAGAGCTCTCGTCCTGAACATAACATCATATAACAAAACATAATTATTTAATAATGTAATAATTATTTTTATCATGGACTTCATTTAGATTTGCTTGTATTATGAACAGGTCATATATAAATGTGTGTGTGTGCACTCACAGCGGGTCGAGCCATTGGTGTGTGTTAAGCTGTTTGATCAGAGCTTCTGACTGCAGCATGTTTCTGCTCAGATCCTGCACGAATCCAGAGCTGCTGTACACAGACACCTGCCCCCAATGCCACGCGCTACACACATACACACACCCTGATGAGAACCTCTGTGACGCGAGGTCAGTTTCTAGAGCCGACTGATAAACAAAGACAGCTGCACTGGCATAGAACAGCTGATCCAAGATCAGCCGGGATCACAAAATTCCAATCAGTGAGATTTGTAGAGACAGGTCAGGCACAGACTGAGCTGAGAAAGCTGGAAGGTCTCTAGCCTGCTGATCCCTGAATGTATCTACTGAATGCATCATGAGGATAATGTGAGCTGATCTAATGTCTAATAATCTCAGGTGAAATATATGGAGGCAGAACATTTAGACTGTTCTGCAGGCAAAACTGACCATTGGGATGACACGAAATGTCCAAACAATAATGCACTTGACACCTTCCCTCAATGCTGTCTACACTAGGTAGGCAGCTTCATTTAACAGAAACATTGCAGTATTTTGCAGTGTTTTTGCTTCAAATGCTTTTTACACTAAAAGATTCAACTTTCAGCATTACAGGCTTGTTAATGTCAAAAGTTTGTTGCAGTTTGAAATCCAAATGAGTTTCTCCTGGCTTTGATTATTATTTCCCGCATAATTAATTGGCACAACTTCAGTGATGGGTCAGTTCTGATTAACAGCAATAAATAAATGCAGTAGACACGCCCATTTCAGACATCTCTCATTCCACACAAACTGTTCATTGGTCAATGGACAGATGTGAACATCTACTGCGCAGTCTGTATGTGATCTCACCTGCTGCTCTGAGTGGTACTCATAGTCCAGTTCTGAACCAATTCTGAAGCTGACTCCGCCCACCCAGCTGAGACACACCCATACCACGGTGATACTGGGAAATAACCACTATTGGGGCATTCTGGAAAAGAGAGAGAGAGAGGTCAAAGGTCATAATGACACACAACTTTTCTGTCTTTGCTATGATAGCGTAATTAACCTTTTGTGATGAAAGTGTGTCGTTGTATATCATCAGTGTGTGCAAAAGCTTCTGCTCCTGAGGAATGAGAGTGTGTGTGTGTGTGTGTGTGTGTGTGTGTGAAAAGAAAATCAATCTGAGTATAAATGAAATGAGTCATCTCTCAGTTCTACACCAGCACTGTTTGAACGGCCTCCATCACTCTACTGTCACTCCTATTTTCAGAGCAAAATGAAAGAACATTTTCATTTGTCTGCAGTCACTGAACCCTCCATGAGAACAATAAACACACACACACACACACACACTCTGTGCAGCCTTATAGACACATGATATTAGCTAAACTCTAGTACATTAACATGCATTTTGTGTAAAGCAGCTTTGTAGTATTGTGGAAAGCACTGTACAAATAAATGTCAACTCAAAACATGAATTATGGAAACAGCAATTTTGCATACAGTAGGATCCCAGATAAAAATTAGCATAAAATGTGTCATTTTACCTGAATAAAGCTTTATTAAAAATGCAATATTTGCATAATCAGAAAATCAGCAGCTGCTCAGAAATACATTCATTTTTGCTTTTATCTGGTGAAACCGATATATTTACGCACTTTTTTTAAGGTTTCGGAGAGGAAACTAGCCCTAAATTGCCCACCCCATCTTTAATGTGCTCCTCTCACCTGCATGACTTCTCAGCTGTCTAAGGCGGGGCTGTCCTAGCAACACACTGCCTGTTCTCTCCATCAGGACAGGCCCGTTCAGTAACCGTGGCAACAGGGAGTCTGAGAGCCACGGCCACACATCTTCTCGTCTACAAAATAAAGATCCATCAGGTTAGAGACTGGTGTGTGTGTGTGTGTGTGTGTGTGTGTGTGTGTGCTGCAGATGGGATCATGCTGGAACGCTGTATTCTCACTGTCAAACACACGGCAGTAACATCACAGTGTCAGCTGAAGTTTAGCATGATCATGGCTAACTGAGGAACACATTTGTTGTGTGTGTTTTGAGCACCTGCTGAGGTTGTTATAGTGCTGCGTGTGGAAGTGACTCTGCAGTTGTGTGCGGAATCGCAGGCGGTGGGCATCTTTGCTCCAGTCCGAGTAGTTTAGCAGTAAAACCACCAGCAGGAACAGCATATAGACCAGGAAGCCCTGTCAATCAAACCAAAGCGTCTTATTATTCAAACACCCACTCGCTCGCGTTCATGAGCCGATCTGTCACTGCGTGTGGAAGAAATCTATCAATCACAGCAGAGAAAATCTAATGCAGCCAATCAGATCACTGACTGCTGCTACAAATGGAGAAGTCAAAAACGAGCAGGCAACCGTAGCAACACTAATGGACCCCAGTAAAGCACAATGGCTGTCAGCCAAACAAAGAAGTCTTCAGTTCAGTGTGTAGATTACAGGCTGACAGGTGGGTCCCATAATAAACCAAACTAGCCTGGTACACCAATACTGCTAGCTGAAAAGATAAGGCTTGCTATTGTAAGCCAGGCTGTGTGTACTGCAACCGTGCACCTTCAGCATAGTGTGCAGCAGGCGAACTTTGCGAGCTTCCTCTCTAGCCTGCGACAGGGCAAACCCCTGTGGAGGTCTCACTCTGGGGATGCGCTGAATGACCCTCTCCACACGTGGACAATCCACCAACACGTCCTGCTCTTCTGCTCTCAGACGCCCCACAACCAGAGCGAAATAGACAACCTCCAACAACACCTACACGCACAAGAGAACCGATAACACAACAGGCCTTCATCAGGAAATGACTTCTTTTTCTTTAAATTGCTCCACAATTCATGCAAATGTTGCACTGAACTGAAAGAATCTGCACAATAGTTTTATGACTTGAATTATGACTATGAATTATTTGTTTGAGGGTGTGTGTGTACCTTCAAAGGTTCAAGGATGAAGAAAGACGACAGGAAACTGACAATGCATGAGATTAGCCACATCATAGCCACGCCCTCACTGAAGCTCCGCCCCAACCACATTGACAGGCTGCTTGACAGGATAAGCCCCACCCAACTGCCCCACAGAGCAGCCAGTCCACATAAAGGAGGAAATGGTCTTGGCCTGCACACATCTGTCACCACTATGACAGAGAAAAAGGCATTTTAAAAAGAAGTTTGGTGTGTTTGGTGATTGTTCGTGTAGGTAAGCGGATGTACCTGTGCGGGAGGTAAAGGCAGTTTTGGGAGGGTCTCGCCTTATGGCTGTAGGAGGAACTGGTTCATTCATCTTCTGCAGTAGAATCACTTCGGTCTTGTCACCAAAAATACTGGAGCTAAACACACAGACGCACATGTAACACTGTGTTAAATTATGTTAGGAACATTCAGAAGAGAAAGTGCAGAGATGAGACTTACAGATCACCCATATCACTGTCTGTCTGAGACAGCAGCTGTCCGTCAGCCAAAATACGCTTGATCAGATCCTCATCTGTTAATCAAAACAAGTGTCCAGTTAACTATCTCATCTGTCAATCAAAACAAGTGTGCAGTTAACAACTATCTCATCTGTCAATCAAAACAAGTGTCCAGTTAACTATCTTATCTGTCAATCAAAACAAGTGTCCAGTTAACAACTAACTCATCTGTCAATCAAAACAAGTGTCCAGTTAACAACTAACTCATCTGTCAATCAAAACAAGTGTCCAGTTAACAACTATCTCATCTGTTTCTTTGACACATGATATTTTAAAGGAATAAAATGTCAATGTCATTTTATAGTACAGCTTCAGGAAGTGTACTATACAGTGCACAAGTCCCCATTCACTGTAACTACATGACGAACAGCAAGCTGTTCCTTCACACTGCACTGTACTGTAATCATACAACAATGTACAGTGAGGAACACGCGGGTCTGCGCTGTTACCTGAGGAAGAGAAATACTTGTTTCTGTTTTCACACACTGTGTCCTCCTCATCTGGACTGAAGGGAATGTCCACACCCAGATGTCTGCTGCCCTGACCTCTCTTCAGCCGAGGGGGGAATACCGGCCCCATCTCCACAGACGGATCAGTCAACATGTCCGGCCAATCACAGTCCGGAATACTCCACCTCTGCAGACTACAGCGGAAGAGCCAATGAAAGTCACTCATGGAATCACTCAGTCTCATTCACTCGTTCAACTGACTCCTTCCTGAATCAATCACACATTCATTCTTTGAGTCACCGTCTCATTCATTCACTTATCACGTCATTCAACTCATTCATTTACTCATTAATAAATTACTGCCTCGTGCATTCACTCACCCAGTCATTCAACTGATCTAATCATTTGCACAATGTCACTCACTCACACATTCATTTACTCATTACCACATTCGCTAACTCACTCACTCATTAGCACGCTCGTTCATTCACTCATTCACTCTCACTTCACTGTGTTGACTGTATGAAGGGATGCTTTACCTCTTCGTGGAAGGAGTGGGCAGGTCAATGTTTGTCTCCTCTGAGTATGTCTGCAGTGAGAGAGGACAGATGCTGTTTATTGAGCTGATGTTTCTGCTGTAACACCATAAACACCATATACTGTAATACCATATACATATATCTCAGGCTGCTGTCTGTTACACTTGTTTTTATGTTTGTATTTTCATTCTCTGCATGATATTGCTGTGCATTCTAATGGAACGCTGTTTGCACATGTGATAATATTACTGGTTACAATCACATCACACCAATATCAAAATGATGTTTTACAAAGAAAAGTAAATCTATTCTGTGACTTTTAAAATTTCCTTTTGCATTTCTGCATTTTTACATTGTTTTCATGGTAATTAAACATTCCCCATCCTCCCAGTCATATTATTGTAATACAGTTTATTATTAAAATTGTAATTATATTCATTGGTAATATTAAAAAAAAATTCACTAGAGCGTCTATAGTGATCATCACTCCATTATTTTATACTTGTTGCATATACTTTCTCTACTTGTGTTTCCCTGAGTACTAGTGTGCTTCCCTGAGTACTAGTGTGCTTCCCTGAGTACTAGTGTGCTTCCCTGAGTACTAGTGGGCTTCCCTGAGTACTAGTGGGCTTCCCTGAGTACTAGTGTGCTTCCCTGAGTACTAGTGGGCTTCTCTGATCCCAGATCCCAGCATACCTCTCCCAGAATTCCATTTGACATCAGAAAGGAACTTCCTGTCATTGAGTTATCCAGGAAGTCATCAATTTCTAAAGACTCCTGGTCCACTTGAGGTGGCAGCTGCTCCACAGACACCTGATGGACACACAAGCAGAAATCCACAGCTCTTCAGCGCATCACGCCCTGAACGAGTGACTCTGTGTGTGTGTGTGTGTGTGTGTGTGTGTGAGACACACACCTTACTGCGGCTCAGCCTGAACAGGCAGAATATCAGCAGGTAGAATGGATACACCAGCACACAGCTCACAAGACCCACCCACACCGTCTCCACATTCACAGAGACATGAGCAGACACCGGCATAGAGCTACAACACACACAATTCATTATCAATATAATCTCCTACAACTACAAGAGGTGTAACGATATTCAAAACCTAACCGAAAAAACATGATACACAGTATGTACCCAACTCAGCCCCGGCCCATTGCTGAGGCTGACCTCAGTTTTCTTCCTTGACATTTGATAAAATAGTGACTGGCACACTTTAACACTCAATAAGAGCTGCATTGTAATTGTTATTCACCAAGCCATTCAGCACGGGATTGTGGGTATCGTGCACAACAGTCTATTACATTTGCATAAAACACATTTTATAAGAAAGACTTAAATCAGACTCCCTGATCACCAGCTTACAGTGTTATTCAAGTGTTATTAATATGAAGTTAAAAGTGAATCTAGTGTTTTTTAGCATTACTGGTGACATGATGAACCCACAGCAAACAGAACCGAACCGTGTCATTGGTGAATCATTACACCCCTGCTGTATACTGTTTATCAGCGGCCAGGACTCAACAGACATTTAAGGGCCTTAAGATGACTTAAAATGATTTACAATAAGACAAAACCAGTTTTAAATAAAAGAAGCTAAACAAAAACTCAAACTTTTTTTATTGTTTGCTTATTTTAATAACAAATATACATCTTTCTAGTTATGCCAAGATCAAGGGGGGGGTGCATGCATCATTTGAATAGCACCTAAACTTAAATTTACGACAACAGCATGAGGGTCACTGGTTTTACCTGTTGCCATGAGCGACTGTACCGTACCACACAACATTGGCCAGCATACAGAGGTGCATGAGCACAGAGCAGCAGGTCAGTCGCTGCAGCCGCGTGAAGGGACTACGCGGAGGTCGTTCCCATAGCGACAGCCACACATGGCTCTCGCACACCCCTCTCTGCAGCTCCCAGGACAGTAGACGGGACCAGTGACGCAGGTCTGCCTCCTCTGTGTGGGCACACAGCAAAGGCAGAGGTTAGACAACAGGAAGTTGGGAAAATGCTACCTGTTGCTATGGTTTCGCATAGGTTCTGGCTTGCATGCAATGACAGTGTGAGGAAGGACAGCTGTGCGGTTGATTTTGCTGTCTGTTGTGTTTATCGGGCACAATGTCAGTGAAACACAACACAGAGGTGTGAGCAGGCGGGGCTTCACCTGAGGCCTCCACCTCTATCTCCACTCTGCCATCTGTTTTCTCGTTGTCAACAGAAAGCCACTCCTCAACCAGAAAAAAATAACTGCTGCCAGTCTGCAGATCCTTCACCAGAACATACTGAAGCAGCCAAGCAGGAGAGAGACCTGAGAGACAGACAGACGATGAGACAGACAGTTGTTCCATGTCACATGCACAAATGACAGTACAGCCCCATCTGTTGGGCCCGTGGTTCCATACCTTTGTTGTCGTGCCACGTGCGTATCCTCAAGACACTGCCCAGGCTTGTATCCGTGGCGATATGAAAGATGTCCAGGCTGTTGCGAGCGAAAGCGCCGACGCTGTCTAGATGGCGGTGTCCACTGCGAGCCTCGCTGCCGTACAGACTGATGCCAACATGAGCTGTGGTACCTGGAGAGGTAAAGAGACGCTTGATATCACAGAAACATGATCAAAGATTAAAATCTCAGAGGCACCAGTCAAGTGAGACAACTGGCTGTGTTTCAGGATGGGAGATCAAACACAATTCTGTGAGCTTTTTTCCATACCGGTCTTTTACAGTAAAGCAGTTATTATAGCTGACACAAAAAAGCAAACTGAACTGTGATTGGATGCTTCAAATCTTGGCCAATCATATGTTAAATGTCTATTCACGAGTTCGCACTAACATGCAATTGCAATGGGCTCTGAGCTTGTAATTTGGTCTGAACCCACAGCACTCTGGGTACACAAAACTAAGTAACTGACGACCATCAGCAGTGATGTGTTCACCTGCTCCGTAGCCCCAGCCAGTCTTGACCTGGATCTCATACTTGTAGAGTCCATCCTTCCCACACAACGGAACCACTGAGGCCCGCCTGAGGTCCATTTGATCCAGCTTACGCAGTATAGCGCCGGCTACAGCATAACACAGCAGTCCAATCACACACACCAACACCACCACCAGACTGTGACTGACAGAAGGTTCCTGCATCAACGAGAAACACACACATGTAAGGTTTGGAAAACCAGGCAGAACTGCATTTTAAGACCCATGATAAATGTAGAATTATGTATATTTAAAGCAGTGATTCTTGGAACCTTGGAACCTGTCACTACATTTATCTTTAAAAAATAACCTAATGTTTTTGAAAATGCTGTACCTAATTTTTAAGAAACAAATTCCTAAAATCGAAATCAACATCCAAACAAAGGATTTTGTGAATATCTGCTAGGTGTCGGTTCTGTGTGTGTTATTGGTTGTGTAAACAGAACAAATACAAACAAATATTAACAGTGTTTCTCAGTAAATGATTTACTGCACTTATAAGGTTTGGTCTATAATACTCACAGGAATGATGAAGGAGACGGAATCGAGCGGAACAAACAGACTGGCAGCGAAAGCCGTGAGATGGCGTGTGAGACACACGGCCCGGTCCGCACTGGTCTCGGGGAGCGGAACCATGCCGTCCGTCCGCCACTGTTTGCCGCTCTCGCTGAAATACTGGCACAATGAGGTGAAGACAGACACCTCCAGCCGGATCAGATCCGGGTCATGTGGTCCGCACCCCGTGGACACGTTTATGAAATGTTCGCGTGTGGTGTCGTATGAACTGATGGTGAGCAAACAATCAAGATTTAATGACTGATTTTTCTTACACAGCAACATCATTTCAAGCGATTTAACTGGCAAACTAGTAGATGATGATAAAATGGGCAAGCAAACCTCATAGACTCTTTAATGGTTATTGACTTTTTCTCTTTGTGAAACACAGTGATGTTCATATAGCACAAAATGAGCAGATACACCATAAAGGCAGGTACACTGTTGATGTTCATTGTAATAGCATTCAAACACATCATTTATAATAGATGAGATGAGAGGTTATCCATAATAAATGATGTGTTGGAATACTGGCACTCAAAACATTTATTTTATATCATATAAAGCAAAGAGAGAGTTCTGTGTTTGTGAAAGCTGTGTTTGTGAAAGCTGTGTTTGTGAAAGCTGTGCTTGTGAAAGCTGTGCTTGTGAAAGCTGTGTTTGTGAAAGCTGTGTTTGTGAAAGCTGTGTTTGTGACTTCTCTTACTTTGGAGACAGAAAGAACGTGTAGCGTTTGTGATCTAGGTCCTGTCCCCGTGTCATATTGAGTGTGATGCGTTTCCTGTCGGTGCTGTTGAATTCATTGGGCCACTCGGATGTGTGCAGGTAGGCTGTGATCGATGGATCCAATTCCCACTTCTCTGAAGAGTCTGAGCAGATCATGAAGCATCAGAAAAGATTTTACACACAAACCTTGTCTTTTACAATCATGTAAGCACACATTGAAAAGCAGAAGAGAATTGTTCACTATTTCTTCTGTTCTCTGTTTCACCTCCAATGAGGAAAAATATGTATAGTTTATAAAAGTATTTTCTAACATTTGTACAATTTCACAACATTTTGTAAAATGTATATTGGAAGATGTTTTAACTGGATTAAACATTAAGTATTTTTTTCAGTGTGTCTCCCTTTAGTGGCAGTGAACGCATCTTACCGTCTAATACAGTGAAGTTGAGTTGGATGTAGACTCCGACCTGTCTGTTGGTATTCCTGGTGCTCACTCTCACGATGACAGAACTGCAGTGACTGATGTTCTCAGCACCTGCCAGAGGGACGTTTCCCTCCAGTGTATTTCCGTCCAACCCTGCCGTGCTGCCGTTATTAACAGCGACTGTTATCGCCTGGCTCTCATCCAAGCCTGAGATCGGAATCTGTGTGCCGTTTACCGTTCGGAATTCCATCGACGCCACCTCCGTAGACACAGTGTAATTTGCTACGTAATTGAAAGGAAATGGATTTGGCTCTACTTGGAACAGCAGTTGCACGATTCCGTCCTCACTGTTGGCCCCTTGTGCCAGAGAGCCGCCTGCCGCCCGTCCCAAACTGGCGTTAAATGCCCGAGGGATGGAGAAACGTCGGCACTCAGGTGCGTCGCTCTCGCTGTAGCAGAGCAAGCTCTGCGGGTCGGCGCGCTTGCCGGCAGCCGCAATCTCGGCCCCCCGGAGGATCAGAGGTTCCTCGTTGAGGACGCGAGCGAGCATGAGGATTCTCATGAGCTCGGAGGAGAGGGTGTAGGCTTTGGCAGCCACCCGCAGCGGATGATGCTGTTCTTCAGAGAGAAACGGAGACTGCAAAGAGACACCGCCTCGGTCTTCAGCCTCTGGAGGAGGAGAGGATGCGGCCTGGCTCACCTGATGGATCAGATCACCTGACGACAGAAGAGGAAGGTCTGATAAACTGAATGGCAGAACTGATGTCTATTCAGCGACCATGTCCTGTCAAGCCCCTAAACAAACCATTGAAGGTTGACCCTATAACTGTTATAGTGTGTTAGTTGTTTATTTTAATAACCCCGGTTATCAGAAAAGTTTAACAGAAGAGGTCATTGTGAACTGACGTTTTATGGTAATAACTTGTCGTGTTTAAAACTAAAGTTCTAAATTTAAAACTAAAAAGTCTAAAAATGCTTTTGATTGTTTTCCAGGAAACTCAGAAATGGTGTAAATTGTCATTTTTAGTTCCAATTGAGTTGAGATGATTTAGAGAAGAGACTTCATCATGAGCTGTTTTCAGTCTGTAGCTGCTCTGTGGGTGTTTAAATGTGTGTGTACTTGAGCGTCACAAGTGAAAGGATTCAGTCTGATATCTCTGAAACGCTCACACGAGTGTGTTTGTGTGACTTACCCATGATATTGAGAATGTTGTCTGCTATCTCAGTAGGGGTCACGGTTCCCTGTTTAGTGTCTGTCTGTAGAATCTCCAACATTGACTCCAGTTTATCCAGCGTGCTGTTTTGACACTCTTCACACACAAACTCTCGACTCACAGCCTACACAAACACACACATTCATTCATTTTATTAAGACTTTACATAGACATTTCCATCCATTCATGTTTTATTTCCCTGCTACATTATATTTGCACTGCTGAGAATAAATGTGATGGTTTCTCCCATCGAATGTGATTATAACATTTCTTTTATATGATGTAACATCTGTCTCTTCTCTCAGGTGATGGTAAGATCTCTCACCGTGCACTGCGCGAGGGCCGCTGATGTCTGCTGGATGTCACTGACAGTGATCAGGTCCAGTGATGTCAGCGCTCTTGTGATGTTTCCTCTGATGCTCATTCGGTACTGACGCTCTGCCTTTGACACGCGCTCACGTCTGCGGGACACGCCCTGCTCATACTGCACACACACACACACACACACATGATGATGAGCAGATGGAGGAGGAACGGACGAATGATTGAAAGACAGAAGAACGATGGACAACAGATAGAAGAGAGTTGAATCTTCTCAGTTTCATTTGTTCCAGCAGTGGATATTCATTTATCACAGCTGATTATTTATTTGAAACCAAAGGGGCCAGCTGGAGCACATCACAGGAGTGACGGACGGTCTCACCTCATTAAGAACAGTGATGAGAGCGAGCGACAGTTCTCGTACTCTCTGTGAATCTCCCTGTTGAAGCAGCGCTCCGAGGGTGGAGTCAGTCAGGTGACTCAGCCACTGAGGAAGACTACTGTAACCTTTAGGAACTTCTGGCAGCACCACCTCCATTGACCTGACACACACAGTCGCACACATGACGCTACACACTCCAGAAGTCACAGCTCTCAACATTAGGGCATTAAGAAACACTTCAAAGTCAACTATTCTCTTTTCCCAAACAGTCTCTTACATGTTAAGGGCCTTGACTGACGCCCCCTGGTGGTCTTCCACCATAACTAAAGCAGACACCCTGTACTGGGCCGAGCTGAAGCCAGGTGGCAGGAAAGCAGAATGTTCTGGACTGGTGCCCTTATACACACAGAACTCCTCACAGTAGACATCTGAACAGCGTATCACCAGCAGACTATAAACCAGGGGAGACTCTGTCTCATCCGAATCAGCGTAACCTGAAAATGAGAAATGACAGAACCCTCGTTTTGCAGAGGCTGATATTGTAGCAATCATTTCACGTATACTGAATACACACAGCCAAACCATATGTTCATACCTTTGGCATAACTGGACAAATCAAGTCTCCAGTCTCACCTGAGCAATTGAAGTGCACTCTTTCCACCAGCGTGCGCACCTGAGGCCCCTCCCCATCCGCCCGCAGAGAACACGCCCCCCCTGCTGGAGGCAGATTGGGGTGGAGCTCAATATAAGCCACACCCTCTCTGTCCATACTGTCATCTTTCACATGGAGGCTGAATATGTAGGAGTCGCCGTCCCGGAGGATGCCCTGCCTCAGCACCAGATGCATGCTGTCACTTCCTGTGGTGGTGGTGTTCAGATCCAGGACCAGAGTCTCGTTCCGTCGGGTCACTGCCGTCCACCGCTAACAGCAACAGAGGAGGTGAATAAGCTTCTTGTGTATTTTTAACTTAAAACTGAATAGATATAT
>JAZGTI010001683.1:0-41983 GCA_036877585.1 Botia kubotai
TTTTGTTTTGAAACTCTCTTCCCTTTTCTAGTTTCCACACAGCAACAAGCGCTGTGATTTAAACCATTTATCCTTTTACTTCACAGCAGGGGGCCGCGAAGAAGACTTCCATTTGTCACACACACACTGTGATTAATACACTACTCTGTCAGCTTCTATCAGCGCTTGTGTGTTATGTGTGAACTTGGAAGAGCCCCTCACAATGCAAATGTACAAAACAATCTCTCTTGTCTCCGCTGTTTTTGTAAGAACTGAATTACTGGTCTTACAAAGCAGAGATGATGGCTGGTGGTCTGTGACACAAGTCATGTGACTCTAACCTTGGCCGTGAGGCTGAAGAAGCCTTTGGGTTCCACCATCTTCTCCAAGACGTGGCACTTCATTCCAGCTGTGCTGTCATATTCGTACATGACACCATACTCCAGATAAACATTATCCACCGTCAGGCTAACATGGTCCTTTTTCCCATCTATTATGGCGATGGTATTGACTTTATCCATGACCTCTGTTGAACACACACACACACACACACACCCCATTCATCGATGTTTCAGTAGACTGAAGACACAAATATACATTTTTTATAATTAACATTTAACACTTAACAATTCCTGTAACACTTAAGAGTGTTCCTGGGGCTCAATAGGTACAGCAACACAAAGATTCCCAGGCAACACACTTACTGATGAAATGTACAACTTGAACGCACTGTAGGTCGCTTTAGATATAAGCGTCTTCCAAATGCATAAATTTAATTTTGTTGCATGTCTGTCATCAGTAAGATAAAGGAAACTACTGTGTCTTAAGTGTAAATTAAGTGTAAGTTACGATCTGTCACTGGAGCTCATCATGAAAGCAGTAATCTACTATATTTCCTGTTTCATGATAAAATACCAAATCTCTCTCCAAATCTTTATTGCTGTTTACTGCTGCACACAGATCCCTCAGCTGAGCTAATAAGAAATAGTCCTTGTTTATGGTTTTATTAGTTCATTAAAGAGGAGATCTTATCCTCAGTGAGCAGTGTAAATCTCACTGATTACATTTCTGATGAAAACGCGCATAGCTGCATCTCCAACAAAGTACTTTAACACCTAAACAAATACACAATAAAGCTTTAACAATACAGAAGATGTGCAAAAGAAATGACCCATTTAAAGTGCCCGAGCTGAATACCAGTATGCAGAATGTAAGTTTACAATCATTTACATTCAATTCAATTTTAACCAAATTTTAAATCAATATTGTGTTGTCACATATTGTGTGTACATTTGGTTAGGTTGGTTAATTTGGTTAGTTTAATCTGTTGCAGTTTTCATCAATTTTCACTTTTTTTCACAAAATTATTTTTGAAAATTATTTTTATTTTTTTATTTTTATTATATTTCAGTCCAATTAACTTAAGTACAATTAATTTACTGAACACAACAATGAAATGTTTACTAAATTGAAAATACTTTTTTGTTAAAAGATAAAAACTATGACTAAAAACAATGTTAAAATCAACACTTCCTTTGAGTTCTCAGAGAACATGAACGACAGCTGCAGCATTCGTCTCACACAGAGAAAGAAGAAATAATACATGTTTGTGTGTGTGTGTGTGTGTGTGTGTGTGTGTAAAAGCACCTTCAACTTGACACTCAAACACATCTTCATTCTCCCCTGCGGCAGGCTTCTGATTGGTCCTCTGGTGGTCTTCCTGTGCACTCTCACTGTTGTTAAACACCCATTTAATGGAGTCTTGCTAAATAAGGAGCAATGAAATGACATACTCAGACTTGTTTTCATAACTAGGTTCTCAGTTTATGTGCGGATGTTTGGTTTAGTATGTTCTTACGCAGCTAACAGGAAACTTACCCAGAATGTTGACTAACATTATTTAAAAGTTCCCTCAAAGTTATCAAAAACATTCTTGCAGTAACATTAGTAGAACATTTTTAACGTTATATTTTATATAAATCAATAACGCTATCCTTAAGCAGTTAATGAAACGTTTTAAAAATGTTACTGAACAAAAAAATGAATAACTTTTTAATAACAAAGCAATGATAATAACAACATCTAAAAAAATTGACATTTTGAACATTCCTAGAACTTTTTAAATAACATGTTTAACGTTTTTGCTACTTAGTAAAAATGTTAAAAATAATATTTTAAAATCGTATTTAAGATCTTTTAACATTTATTTTCCCAGTCTACAGCAATGAGATTAAATGGGGACGTATGCCGCTCAGATCTGTCACCTGAGAGATCATACGGTAATTGTCTGCTCTAGAGTTTCAGAAGATATTTCAACAACATCGCATACTGTTCTCAGATCAGCTGACACCAAAAAGTCTGCAATCAAACATTTGAGATTTGCCTCAAACATTGCACATTAAATAAAATCATATTTTGTCACTGTCACCAAAGGTTTCAGTTCTGTCAGTTTTTCCTCTCCTGTGGAATTTTACAAGAAACAATGATGAAACTTCAATGAATTCGAGAACCTCTGAGCAATGAAATTCTCTACTAGGCTCTATGTATCTCGTAGCTTTGAGAGTGGTTTGGAGTTTTTCACTGCATGCTCTAATTGAAGCATTTGCCTGAGGTTTCAGAAATGCTTTGGGTGGGGGCCCACTGAGAACATGGCTGTCAATGATACGTTTTTACAAACCAACGCACACACACCCTGTCGCTGCTTCTGTGCGCGACTCCTCAGCATGTCCTCCTGCTGTTTTCCCCACTCGGGCTCCCCTGCTATGCTGAGATACTGAGACTCATTTTGATGGTGGGCCACAAATCTCTGCTCAGCAGGAGGGTGGGCACCCCCCACGCATTTCTTCTCCAACCCTGATGGAAACCAGAGTCCAGCCAACCAACCAACCACACTGCATCCTAGCAGCCAGTGTCAAGCCTGGCTCAATCCTCTATCCTTTATTACCCTCCAACACAGCTCTGGCTGGCCCCATTTCTTAACCCATAACCCTCACACCCCCAACTGGCTTTCTGGCCCTGCTCGGTTCCACCAAAAGGAACCATAACTACTATTATTGCTGGTTGATGGCCCAGACTGGATCACAAAGGATTCTCTTATGTCCTCTGTGGTGCTTTATAGATGGAGCTTTAGTGTTTTGGGAGGGGTGCCGTTCTCTCACCTGTGTGGGCCGCCGATACTTCCTGCAGGCCGTGACGTGGGCGATGACACTCGCATGACTCTCCTTGCTCACATTGATGCCGTTCACTTTAATGATGCACTGACCCGGGTGAAGGCCGGCGACAGCTGCAACGGTGCCTTCCAGGAGAGAAGGAGAGAGAGGTAACAGTGTCAATAAACGTCACGCTGTAGCGACTAAAATGCTGGAATACCTTTAAACTCTTAATGGCTCTGTTCTAAAACCTACTGAGGTGACTACAAAGACAGTATTTTTAGTGCTTTATACCTTTTAGTGGCCCAAATGTAAGGTATTGTAATCATAACAGGCTTTGCTGGGAATGCAATCCCAGAATGCATCACAGTAAAAATACTTCCCTACCACAAAGTATTGGTATTTCAGTATTTGTGTGTTCTGTGTATATTCACGCTATCAGCCTTTTATCTTATCAGAAAGTCATCAAACTCTTAAAAGGCAGCTGTCAGTCTAGGATAATTTCAGCTAACAGGGTAAGTTCTCAGAATGTTGACTAACATTTTCTAAAAGTTCTCTCAAAGTTATCAAAAATATAGTATAGTATAATATTTCTTTAACATTATATACCATATCAAAAGCGTTATTCTTAAGTAGTTAGTGGAATATTTTTAAGAACGTTTTGTTATAACCAAGCAAAACAGCATCTAAAAAAGCGCATGTTTTAAACCTTTCTAGAACTTTCAAAATAATCTTTAACTTTTTGTTCCTTAATGGAAATGTTACGGAAGCGTTCTTACAACCTATAATTGTTAGTTGGGTGGGCGGATAACTAGGTTTTAGAACAGAGCCATGAAGTGTGTGTACGCAACGAGGCAACAAGAAATGAGGCAGAAAGAGACACAGGCCTTGTTTGTGCCACTATCAAAACAAATCTGCTAAACAAACAGTGTCTCCATACGCATACCCATAAATAGCCTTAGTCTATTTACAAGCAAAGCATGATAAATGACCCACATATTCTTTTTGTGGTTGTAAAATCCATGACCGAATGCCAGTTTAGACATAAGCAATTTGACCTTAAATTTAGGGTTTTCTCTAACATAGACAAACATGTTAGGAAAGGCTCCACTTTCTGCATTAGAGCAGGTAATAGTCTGTAAACTAAAAATGAATGTGTTTTTGTTTTGTTTCAGAAAAGCAAAACACACAACAGAAAGATCCAGGGCTGTTTGTCTGTAAATGGTGTGTGGTTTCTATAAAACATGTCTGAAGGCCAATAAGATATTTGAAGTTTTAGAAGTAATAATTGGAGGAAAATGCCTTCCAGACTAAATATCTAGTTTGTTTGTATAATCTCCTAAACAAACACAGGGCCTAATACTCAATATCTCTCTGCATTAAAAGTGCTTGTTTGTGTAAAAGGTTCCTATGTTTTCTTAATCACATTTTATGGTCTGGAGTTCTTACACCATATTTTTTTCCTAAGTAAACTTCTCTTCTGTAGCCAGCAAAATTCAGGCAAAAGCGAAAACGTACAAGCAAGAACATTACCCAGTGTAATCATTACTATAACACCCTACTGAGCGCATAAACAGCAATCACCTGTAAGCAGTTGACCTTCTAAATGTGGGCAGAGAAACTCAAGCTTATATGCAACTACCTTGCAGACCAGCATGGTTTTATAGTTATCTAGGCCAGTTTATGTTTAGTGTGATGCTAGTCAGCAGCAAATGTTAGCTGGTGTAGCTGGTCAACATCTAAGCATAGCTTTAGCTTGCTGATCAAAGAAGTTAAGCTAGTTAAACCAGCAGTAAGTGCAATGTCCACCAGAATTAGCTACTGAATTCCCTTCAAACACACATCCTCTAAACCCCCCCAAAATGTCAACCAATCCAAATGCTTGAAACTGATAAGCATGCATAAAAACACAAGAAAACTTTCCTGATTAACAATTATTGTTTTTCTGTTTTTTCTGATTCATCTGAGGTTCAAAAACACAGCAGGATAAAGGGCCAGAGTAACTTCCTGTAGCCCCGTCCAGCTGTACTCTCTTTTTTGTGTAATTTCTAAAATCTCACCTCTGCCGACCGCGTGTACCACAGATGGACCGAACCCGCGTATCTGAAAGCCCAATCCATCCGCGGAGTCTGGAATCTTGACAGTCCTACAAAGAAGATAAACACAGAGATAAATTCAGTCTGGTTTCTGTTCCTGGTGAGTGCAGCATTCTGGAATTCCTTTCAACTATTTAAATCTAGATCTGCTAATAATAATTAAAAGAACTGTTTATTTTAGGATTGTTGCCAGATTCTTTATCTGGCAGCGTTTTTCATTTAACTGACATCAGGCTTCATAGCCAGGCCATGCGGATCAGATAGAATGCAAACAGGTGGTGTGAAGTCTTTACATCATGGGTGAGGAAGTTCTCCACTTACTCTCTGGGTTTGGTGCT
Organism: Botia kubotai; assembly: GCA_036877585.1. Taxonomy (NCBI): domain Eukaryota; kingdom Metazoa; phylum Chordata; class Actinopteri; order Cypriniformes; family Botiidae; genus Botia; species Botia kubotai. The sequence goes on from JAZGTI010001683.1 coordinate 5,563, forward strand.
GACAAGTACTCTGAGAGGACCCTTGCTGTGGAAGCACTGCTTTAAGAAATTCTCTACTTCCTGGAAGGGTCTTAAGAAGACCAGGTCTCCATTAATGGCAAAGATCTTCTTTCCAACTTCCAGACCTGCCATCTGCATTTGAACCACATAGGAAAATATTTAAATATAGATAACAACCCCAGATGGCATTTGCTGAACATATAAGTTAACTAAGTAGTAAATCAAGAGTCTAAAGAAAGATACCACAAGTACACTTCTCAAGCTAAACATTTCACCACAAGATGAAATGTTGTAGCTGGCAGAAATAACTTCAAAATGACTTCATATCTACACTAATAATGAAATGAAATGTAAAGGTTTATTTGAAAATGTCTTTTCTTTGATTTGGTTATGTAATGCAATAAAATGCACATTTGCACATATCGTTTTGTTTGTACAATGAAGTGCTCGCTAAAACATTCCTCTTCCTAACAACACCTGAAACCAGATGATAAGTAGGTCCATGACTGTGATGTAACTAAAGCCTATTGGCTAGAGTATAAAAGCGGTCTTAATCTGTCTAAATATGTTGTGAGGCCACTGAATATATCTCAACATTGATGGGTGGAAGAATGAATAGGACAAAATAGTAGACAGATAGCTAGATAGGTAGGTAGGAAGATAGGTAGATAGCTAAATAGATAGTTAGATGGATGGATGGACAGCATTGTCACAGGGTCAGAGGCTGATTCTTTCATTCATGTTTGACTTCCTGCTCTAAGCTCTCAAGTGGATCTAAGTCAATCACTCTGTGTTTCATTGAATGGACTGGACACTTCTCTTGGCTGCTATAAATAAAACCATTCTTCTCCTACAGTTAAAAACACAGTGCACTGTTTCTGGATCATGCATTTCCTCTGCAGATTCAGCATGGGAAAAAAACTGAGCTTTCCCCTTTTTTTATTCACTTTTTACCTCTTTAATTGTTTCTCTTACTCTCTCTGCTCCATTTACAGTCCCAAGTCTCGTTTCTTTCTTTTTACGAGACGGCCCTTCATCTATGTAAGTGCACAGCTGGATTTTATTGCCTCCATCTTTTTTAGCCTGTTTCACATGCAATGCGCATGAAGCTCATCCTGTGATGCACAACCCAGCTAACAATTTTAGGCTTTAAGAACATTTCCCTAACATTTCCATTAAGTAACAAAACTTGTTCAAATGTTCTAGAAACTTTCAAAATGTCCCATTTATTAGATGTTGGCTTAACAATATTTCTTGGTTATAAGAACGTTATGCAAACTTTTTGTTGATTCTGTAATATTTAAAACGCTTGACTGACAACTTAAGAAAAACATTTTATATACATAATGTTAAATAAGTTCTACTAACCTTACTGCAAGAACTTTTTGGATAATTTTCTTAAGAACTAAATAATAAGAACTTTTAGAGAATGCTCACTGTTAGCTGGGACGTCACTTTACGCCTGGGCAGAATTACTCCCCATGTCACAACTGATCCAGTTTCTCTGACCACATTTACTGGGGTTTGATCTAGCAGATCAACGTTTCAAAGCACTCAAAGAGAACCTCAAGTAAGCCACGACACTTCCCTTTGCGCGATCACAATAGCGCACATCAAAAAATGCCCATTACCGTACTGCAAGTTTAAACAGACTAAAAGCCCATTTACACCAAGGCTATAAAAATCACACCACAACAATAACGACACAGAGGAACAATATCATAGGGATCAGTTTCAAAGCATTTTTTCCTAGCTGACAAACAATGAACCATCGACAGCCAATCAAAATCCACTCGAATTTAATAGGCTTGCACATTCAAAATGTTAAACTCATACGGAAGTGTGAATAAAATTTGTCTTCAAAAACAACATGTAAAGTAACATCAGGTCATCTACACTCATCTTTGTGACAGTAGCACTCCAGCTAAGAGTAAACGTAAACAATTGTGGATTCATTGTTTATTGACGTATAAGAGTCATAGTTCATTGTTGTATAACAACCAGATGGATCTGAATGAGCCAGTGCCAAGTTAAAAGAGCTTATTAGCACATGTAATCATCACAGTTTGTCTGCTTCTCCTTTGCTTGCTTGGAAAACAGTGGAAAACACGGTTAATAAACAGTGACCTCCTGGTCCACAAATATACCTCAGCATAGGAGCCTTTCTCCACTGATTTGACCATTGGTACTCTGTTTCGGTCTTCCAGCGTGAATCCATAACCACACTCACTTGGCTTTATCTGAAACAGCAGTAAACATCCAGATTATTCATGCTGACGCATTACAAATCAGACTTGTAATCTTACATTTATGGTTTCTTAGTTAAAAAGTGTTAGTCTTTCCAATTAAAATATGCCGCTTTAATAATTTCTTTAAATAATTGACAGGTTTCATCATTTAACTGTGTGGTAAATGTATTCAGAGAGATACAATTCCATTATAATACAAGACTAAAGAATCAATGAAAAAATGTCTTGTTTAGACTCTTGCATTACGTGCATAACCAACATTCACAACAACGTTTTCATGCATTTAAATATTGAACCGCAGGCAATGTAAATAGTATGATTATCCAATGTTAGTGATGGAAATTATATTAATATTATACACAAATTATGTTACTTCTCATGAGCGGTTGAAATGTAATATGCAAAATTAAAGATCCAAAACACATGATTTCATTATGATATTTGATATTATGATATAGGAAGTTTGAATAAGCTGGGTCAGCCCCCCTCCCCCCCAATAACATTTTATAATGACTTTGCTTAACTAGCTCTTATTAAGGTAATGGATAAACACAATGCTTTGTTTTGACATGCAGTAATGTTTTATTATGATACTGTAGGTGCCTTGGAAACGTTCCTACAATCTGATCCCATCACATTCAGTCTCCTACGTGCCAACGCTGTCAACCCTGTTGACTTCATGTTTAAGTTTAATAAGAGGCTGATCTAGGAACAGTCAGACGCAATTACTGCTGAAGACTCTAGAGTCAGAGCTGGCCTGAGCTCAGAGGAGAAGAGCCCCACGCGAATGCATAAAAACCACATGGGCCCGCGCCAGCCTTCGCTATTGTAAGTGCCGTCAGCTGCAGACGATTACAGACGACATTTCTCACCAGCAATGACTTGGCGATGACATTCTCAGCTATTTTTAGATCGTGCTTTACGGGCTTGTGTTTGGTGTTGGAACCTTCCATCTCCTCATCAGCGAAGAAGCGAAACAGAAGAGGCTCATCCTTGAACTCGCTCTTTTCCAGAACTGTGAAAGGATAAAACCAAGCAAGTTTTCGGTCAATTTGCACTTAATCCTCGTTCACACCGAAGTTGAGTTGTTCTAAATAAAGTAAAATTTCAATTTTTCTGAAACGTTTAAAAAGAAATGAAGACTTGAAGACATGAAATATTGTATTTGTACTTGTGAAAACATACTAAACATTACCTTATGAAGGCAAATTTGTGATTACAAAAAAGGAAAATGGATGACAAGTCATACACCTTCTCTTACACTTTCATACAGATTTTAATTTAAAATTTATTTCGTTGTCATTTTTAATTCATTTGCAATTTTATTTTATTTCGGTATTTTATGTAAAGTTATTGACACCTACAAAACAGCGGTACAGGTGTTGGTATTGGCAGGAATTGCTACTTATACAAGTTTAAGGGTCAAATTGATGTGTAAACTGAATTTGTTTACCATACAGGCTGAAAGATCTGAATGCCCTTGAATGAGAAGAGCAGGGCAGTGCAGAATAAGTTTTACAGGTTTTTTTCTGGAAAATGGGTTCCGTGAAAAGCACAGACCAGAATTTTAATCTGTCACCACGGCAACACAGGCTCCAAACAATCCCCTCACTTTGTAGTAAAAAATACCCCAGATGAGAAAAAGAGGTCCGGTGTTCCCTACACTTAAACGAGGGAGATTAGTTAAGCTGAATTAGCTTTAATGGTCACATAACCAGAATGAACAAGCTCAAATGGACAAGTGCCGCAATCACATTCAGAGCCAAAACAAAACTAAAGCATAGCCAGTGAAGTTTCATGAATTTCTTGGATGTGTGCCGCGTATCAAACGTAATCGTGCATAATGAGTCGATAAATGAGTCACACACACATGATGTGGACTTTGGCACTGGGTGGCCAGAAAAAGAGCCCTGAATCATGCAAACAATTGGTTGCCGTGACAACCGGCCTGTCAAACTTGGACCATGGAGAAGGTCAAAACTCTTGTCAAGAGACAAGAATCTGTGCAGAATCTTTTGTAAAACATTCGTTTAGGGGAAAAATGCGCTATGTGAAATGATGTTATCTGATACTTTCCATGAATAGGACGTTGCTAGATTGTTAACTTAGGTTTTGAAATTCATGACAAACAACAAACGATTGTCAAAACATTTTGACAGCTACAAAGCAACATAATTTGTATTTATTCCATGACATGACTGGAAGTTTAAAACAATGGTCAAATTCTGGTAGTAGACCAAAATAAAACATTTCACATAAGATTTAGCTTGACAATCAACATTTGCTTAAAGATTTTGCTCCTCCTTTTACTGACAAGTTTTTGAAAAAGCAAAAGCAACAGAAATACATAGAGAAGGAATAAAAGAAAATGTAGAATCATACAGGGTGGAAAAATGAAGAGAAAACCCAAGATAAACCCAACCCAACTATCATACCATGATGCATGAATCCGTTGTCACACATCTCCACCCCCAAAATCAGCGCCTCTTCTCTGGTCCGGCAATCCCCCTTAAGAGCAGAAAAAGATGAGTGCCAGTCTCTGTGCGCTTACAAGCAGTCAAAATGTCACACACCCTCCATTTAGTCATAGAAAACCACATTTAAATCACATAAACACTACTGTGGTCCAGTCACCACAGCGCAACAAGTCTAAAGGGTCACTTGACTGCCTGGCAATAATTTTGCTGTCAGACACAATACATCATCTTATTGAACACTAATGTGCATGAACGCAAGGGTTGCCCCTAAATCTCTAGACCACACTTCAAGACCAGTTCAAATCTGCCATCTCATTATGGTGACCTTCTGTTTTTGTACAGCTCCTTAGCGGATAAAACTATACTTTGTGGCTAGACGCTGGTTTTTGTTACAGAACGCATCCTGGGGTGTCCATCTTATTTAGAAACTAGCCACCACTGTTACATTCCTTCTTTCTGGATCATTTCCTGTAGAGGCGAATGCATTTCTAATCTTTACAGCATTAGTGTACTAAGCAATCAGACTGATGGCCCATGGGTTAACGATCTGGGTGGGTAATTGAAGGGTTGCAGGTTCAAATCCCACAAGGATGAACTTTCATCAATGTAGCCTTGAGAAAGACACTAAACATCATGTTTTCTCCAGAAAGGTTTATGTAAAGAGTTTACAGTAGGTCACCTTAGGTTAATTAAATATAATTAAATGTTAATTAAAGACAAATGATTGGCATTGGGATCTTACCTGTGCTATTAGCCAGTCAATCAGCTTGTTGGCCATCACTACTGATTTATACGTCCTCAGATGATAATCCTTATCCCTGTGAGACAACAAGAAACATTTTATTCTAGTCAAGAATGTCTCTGCTCTACAGTAGCCTCAAGAGACACATTTCAAGATGACCTTTAACCTTTTCCTTGAGCTACATCCGCTTGACAAAGCTCCAGAGAGCTCTTCTCAACTTTCACATGACAATTTTCTCCTTGTTTTTTTTTTAAAACATAAATAAGTTTTACCTTTAATGTCTTTCTAAATGTCAGACATATTTGCCTGACTGAAGATCTTCTACCCATATTCTGGTCTTGCTGACCACACTATGCGTCACATGTTTTGTCTTGCTCTGTTTTTGTCAACATTCTAACATCTTGTTAACATTCCATTTTCAAATACAAGAACCCATCAATTTGGAACCTAAACCCTAAATACACAGGGCTTCCTCAAGACCCATTAGACAACCAGTCTTCCAGGCAACTAACCCACTAGTCAATTAAATATGTTGTTTCGCATACATACTAAACAAATCTCTACAAGCAATGTTTCATTCTAAGAAATGTTCTTGGAGTACACCAATGACCACAGAGCAACCAATGCACCTAGGTTACCAAACCTCCCTCTTCACTCCAGCAGAAGTCTTTCACCCCAATGCACCCTGGCTACAGGGGTTGCAGCGAGGCAAATGCTTTGTGGCTGCAGCCAGACCATGGGAAATCACAAGAAATGCAATGGAGCAAAGATTTTCCCATGAAGCCAGGGGTCTCCTGAGGGACACTCACTGTGCTAGGCCAGAGGGCACAGACTCCAGGAGGCCCACACCCTACCACACACACACACACACACACACACACACAGATTCAAAGCTAAACTTAGCTGTTTCAAATTCACAGAATTGGAAGGAGAAACATCCCAGTTCAATTTTAACATAACCAAACACCTCCAGATGACAGGAAATGTGCCTTGTTCTGTGAGGAATCCCACACATCTCTCTCGGGATCCACATATCACACTTATAATGGTGCGTGAAGGTTTCAGTTTCATTATAAGGAGTTTTGAAATCATGGACCAGAAGTGTGAGGTTGGACGGGCCATGCCAGGGTTTAACCTCTGCAGACATGGTTCCAGTCGTTTCCTCTGTAGCTGTACCTAGACTGTCACTGTGACAAATGTGTGTAAACATTGTTACCGCGGGCGGCCATATGCCTGGCACAAGAGCAGAGCAGTCTGAAGGACAAACTTGAAAAATCAAAGCAAAAAAAAGGAAAAATCAAAACTTGCCAACCAGGTCTTTCATACCCTTGTTTGTCTCTTGTTTTGGTCATTTTGTCAATTTTTTTATTACTGTATAGACAAATATAATACAAGTTTAACTATTAGTTCATTACACAGTAAAGCAGGACTGTTTCTAACCCAGGATTTGAGGGTGTTATTTCATATGGGTAAGCGGGGGTGTCAAATCTCCCCAGAGCCCCCCCCCCCACCACCACCACCAGCAGGAAATACCAGATAATTAAACTACAGCTGGATTTTCTAATTATAGTCACACAGACAAGAAATGAGAAAATCTTTTCATATAGGCATTCATTTACATAATATACACTCATAATATAAACAGACAAAAGTCTGAAGCACAAATGTAATGCTTCTATTTTATTTGCTTTTTCAATTCAATATATTTTTAATTACAAATTACATTATCAGCATAACAATTTGCAGTATAACCCCAACGATGATGGTACAATTTAGTGGAAACTGGAGCCTTCCAATGGCTTGACAAAGATAACGTGCCCTCGGAGTCCATTAGTTCTGTGTTTGGCAAAAGGAATTTAATGTCCTGTGAACGGGTCAGCTGCCAAAATCTTAGATTGCACCTGGTTCACATTAAAGCCCTTCAACTCATTTGCAGTGCAATCCTGACGCTGATTGGTTGACCTTTCACTATCAGCACACATGCTAAGAGAGACAGGCACAGATACAGTAACTTACCGTCAGAATGGTTTCTTTCAATTGTCATTGGCTCTATTAACGAGCACTGAAACAATAGCTATGAACTAAATTACAGTGTTTCACTGCTAATGATCAGTCCAGCTAGGAAGTGTAGGAATTCATTAAAGGTCTATTTTGACTTTATCTGCTTCCGGCCCATCTAGGATCCTGTTTGTTTGTTTGTTTGTTTGTTTTCGTGATGCTATGCACGCAATCTATGAATGCCAATCTGATATCATTAGTCTTTGTAAATATTTATACATAAACATATTTATTTATAGAATTTATAATTGTTGATTCACAATGGTAAATTTATATTAATGATTTATAATTTAAGTGGTCAGGTCGTATGTCGCGGGTCTGTCTGTAAACAGAACGATATCCTGTTGCTACTACATCAGATGTCCAGGTACTGTAGATGGTGCGGCATCTATAGCTTCTATATAATCTATATCTATAGCATTCCTGCCCTGCAATTTTATCACATCCCTACGAATACCGATTGGATCTCATTATGAATATATATACAGGTGTTCAGAGTCTATATAATCCTCCAACACAGTGATTCCGTAACTAACAGACCCTAAACTCACGGGTGTTCCGGTAAGTGCTATCTTAAGACAGAAGAAGGAAACAGCGGGCGGTGCGAACGCACCTGGCAGAGCTGTATGACAGGAGACAGCTGTAATGAGCTAGAACTAAGACTCTGGCTCTTACCTGATCACTGGGGTGAATAAACTATGAAGTCTGCAGTAGAGCCTCACACCCTGAGGGGAGAGGAGCATTCATTACTGTATTCTGTACGTTTCCATAAGGCACAGAGAGATGGTATAACAGAGCAGGAGCCGGTGGGTTACCTTGGAGATGATATCCTGCATGTCACTGCGAGGGTGGTACGTGCCGTCATCGTAACGGAACCGATACAGAACCGGTTCAGGCTTAAACTGGTGCTTGTCTGTAACTGGAAGGAGTTTGAGAAGATTAAAATCTTATTTAAAGTTAATGGAGACGTTTCAAGTCTTTTCAGGAGAAAAATATAACATTTACATTTATGAAATTAGCAGACGCTTTTATCCAAAGCAGAGTCCACAAGCTACATTCATAAGTGGATATTGTATTCTGTTACTAGAGACATGATGAACAGAAGTTTGTTTTTGTAGGAAAGAGAGTTAGAGCATTAGGGATTGGTCGGGTGTATGCGAAACAGGTGTGTTTTGAGTAGTTTTTTGAAGGTTGTGATGGTCTCAGCAGCTCGGGTGGAGGCAGGAGTTCATTCCACCAGAAGGGAACAGAGGAGGCAAAAGTTCATTCCACCACAAAGGAACAAAGTAGGAGAAAGTTTTAGAGTGTGATCTGGTACCTTGTTGTGGGGGAACGCTTGCTCATTAATTAACCATAGCTGGTGAGAGGGGACATATGTCCGACATATAAAACAGCAGACCTAAAAGTTTCCATTTGCTCACCATTGAATCTCTATGTCTAGGAGAAATAACTGATATATTTAGGAGATCTCACCTGTGAGATCCTTCACTCCTTCTTTCTCATGGGTAGTTCCCATGTTACATTTATTGCATGTGAATAGGGATAGACACAGTACAGGCTGAAAAAAAATCCTTTGTATCAACAGAATATCAACACCACAAAGGTTCCAAAAATGTCCAGTAAGGAACTAAAGAATCAGTTCATTTAACTGATTTTTTTTCATAGGCTTTCAGCACTAATGTTACCGTGCTTATGAAAACTAATCCTGCTGTTTATCACCCAATGAATTCATCCAGCTCAGCGAACACTCAGCAGAGGCTGAACGATATTCCTCACCGATCCTGTAAACGCTGGTGGACAGGGAGCCCTAATGCTCGAATTTATTTCCCCCCGTTAGGAAGTGGTGAAGTGAGAAGTGATTTAGCGTGAAGTCCTGGCTCACTGCCAGTCGGCCTCTTTTGAGGAAAAAAAACTCCATACGGTGAGTGTGTATTAAGAAGAACCTGACCCTGAGTCCCAAACAGATGACAAAGAAAGAGCAGGCGGAGGACCAACCATTTCCCTCAGTATTAAATAAACAGCGGGGTGTGAGGGAACAAATATTTGTAATGCTTTATATAAACAGAAAGTTATAAAAAGCCAGCTGCATTTGGATACTCCCAACTTTGAGTTTCCCAAAGTAAAAAAAAAAGCAGTTTTACCTGTATTTGGTACTTTATTTGTAACTGTTTGCATACATCACAGCCATTAGAATATTTTAGACGATACTTACATTAAAAAAGTCGTAATTTATTAGACAGGGATAAAAGTTGGAATGGAACTAACCGTGGTGGATGATTCCATTCTCCAGCAGAGCCTGACCCAAATGCACCCCCTCTTCAGGGTTATTGGTCTCTTCAATTTCCATCAGCCATGACACAAACTCACTGTGAACAGAACGCCAGGGAATATATGAATAATGTGAGGAAGAACAACAAGGGATCCACAAATTACATGAATGATTGTCAACAAAATACATTAAAAGTGAGTAATGGTGCCGCAGAGACACGTTGAATAATTAATTGTGTTTCTGGACGAATCCACTCACTTTCTCAAATGATGCTGTAATGTAGTTTTGATAACATGACATTTAGCTAAACATTGAGAGCGTTACAATTTCCTAAAACAGAAATTAATTACAATGAACAAATAATCTACATGACTTTAGAATGAGTTTTTCATCCTCAAACTCTCAACACTGTTCAGACACTGTGTAGTTCTCAAGATCTCGAAGTATAATTTAAGCCAGACTTCAAATGAAGAAACATCACATTTTTAATCTTTTTAGGCTGAAAAACTGTCTGTTGGCTTGATAAAACCTTGTCTGAAAAAAAGTTTGTCTTGAACTTCCCTCGTCTAGTTCTCCTTTGCTGTCTTTCACTTGCTCTTTCTCTGTCTTTTCCTCTTGACAAGTTTAAACTGACTGCCCTGTATAATTTGGTAATTTTGCTGGGCGAAACCACAGGCTCAGAGGAGAATATCTGTTTCCCTCACCCGCCTCCATCCATCCATCTATCCATCCCTCCACAAAACCAAAACGAACATGCCCAGTTTCACCAGTGTAATTCTGCGGCTCTACACAGAGTTTATGGAACCCAGTGGTGATGCAGCATGTGAAACATGATCTCAGACCCAAAACCTGAGTGTGTGTGTGTGTGTGTGTGAGTGAGCTTGAATGAGTAATAGACAGTGATAGGCAGGCACAGAATGATGAAATTACATTAAACACACAGACAGAAGATAGAAGGAAGAAACTGATACAAAAAGATGATGTTCTATTGGAAAATAAAACATGGAGTTTACACATGGGAATACAAAGAAAAATAAACCAGATAAATAATGCTGGATTTGTTAATGCCTGTTATCATGTTGGTAACTGCTTGAAAGTTGTTAATCCAATTTTCATTATTTAAGTGCACAGTACACTTTTCCCCCCTCACAAAGATTGCAGGTTTTCATCAAGCACAGAAGCAATGAACTGCTTACACATTTTAATGTTACTTCAGTAAATGTTGTGGTTCTTTCCATCTGACTATCTTGAGACACACACACCCACACAATCACTGTCTGTGATCTCCTCTCTTAATGAATCCTTTCCTGTTTTATCTTTTTGCGTCTGGATGCACTGAGGAGAAAGTTTTACTCATGTCTAAATCTATTTCTAAATCTATTTACAATGTAATCTGGCCACAACTAAAGCTTCTGGTTTTTAAAAAAGGCTTTTAATTCCTCATTTCTTTTGAACAGACAAATTCCACAAACGACGTTGTACGGAACAACAATAAAAAGTCTTGTTTGTGGTTTAGTATAGCTAAGTTTCGATTCTCTTTTTAGCAAATGTTGAGTGTTTTAGTCTTCTTGAGACCCTTTTAACTTCTAGAGACTTCTAGAATGCCAGCTGAGCCGAGTTAATCTGAGTCCTAACTGCGGATTCCCAACCACACTTAAAACCAAAGAGTTCAGAGCGTGAAAAATCCAACACATCTTGGAACAATCGGTTTTACATGTTCTGGTCTGGTTGCTGTAGCATTAATGAAGAACGCAGATGGACTCACTGGCACGTTCAGAGACTTTTCTCTCAGCTTTTTCATCAGGTCAAACTTCAACTGGTATTAAAACTGGTCCTATTTCATGTGTTTGATCGCTCTTACAGTGCAGTACACAACCTTGTAAAGGTCGTACAGCTCTGCTGTACTACAATTACGCACACATTGCAAGACTGAAGCACATTGCCTGTTTTAAAACATCAGACTACCCGGCTAACAGGGAATGTTCTCAGAACGTTGGCTAATGTTCTTTAAAAGTTATCTTAATGTTATATAAAGCATTCATGCAGTAATGTTAGTAGAATGTTTTTTTAACATTATATACAAAAATGTTATTCTTCAGTGGCTAGTACGTGTAAGTGTTACAGAGCAGCTCCTTCAGGGTTACATTCAGTACAGTATATTACTGTAAGTCTCGTAAGTGAAAGGATAAGAATCTTTCCACGGTAATTCCTTCTGTGGTGTCTCTCAGCATGGTGTGCTGCTGGCCACTCAGGGTACCGTTTTCACAAAACAGGCCCAATTTACTGCTAAACAGGAAGCAGACACACAAACATTTAACCAATGATCTTAAAAGAAGATTTACTTCCAAGAAAGATCTGTAATTTCCTCATAACTAACAAATAAAGACACGTAATTCAAATTCTTCAAGAAAAAAATAACAAGAGGCAGATGAATTTGCTTCTTAGGGGTAAAGGGTGGATTAAAAGCACAGGTATGGAGAGTTACTGAAAGACATTACAAAATGTATTATTACCCAGCCAACAGCTGTAGGTTGTAAGAACGTTTCCCTAACATTTTTAATTACCAAGTAACAAAACTGTTAAAAATGTTTTTTGAATATTCTAGGAACGTTTAAAACAGTTTTTTTAGATATTGCATTAACATTATTGCTTGGTTATAAGAATGTTATTCAGGCATTTTTAATTCTGAAACTTTTTAAACCTTTCACTAACACCTTAATAACCTTTTTCATGATATATAACATATATATGCTACATACATGTACATACTAATGTTACTGCAAAACGTTTTTAATAACTTTGAACGACCTTTTAGAGAACGTTAGCCAAGAATGTTCGTTCACTGTAATCTGGGTATACACTGCTCTGTTATAAATGAATGACCAGAGACATGCACAATGAAAAGTTATATAACACACACACACACATATATAACAATCACTTATACAGCCACACACTGTCCCAGCATTCCATTCTCTTTCTCCTGATAACAAAGGTCATGACCCCTGGTGTGATCTCTCTTGGAGCCAATGGAGGTAATATACACACAGCGGCCGGCTCTCGCTGACCTACCTTCCGAGAAAGCACTTGGGGAAGGTGGTGAGTTTGCGCTTGCGGTCCTTAATGAGGCCTTGCTTACTCAAGAGGCTGTAGAGCTTCTCGCCCTTCTCAGAGATCATCACCCAGGTGTCCTGCTCCATGCCCAGCCTCAGTGCTGAGAGAACAAAAAATACATGAGAAGTCACGTTTTGGACCCTGTGTTCTATTTTTTGTGCCATGTATAGTTGTTTATTATATAGCTTTATATATACATTTATGCATTTGGCAGATGGCTTTAACCAAAGCGACATAGAATACAATACATTTAATCAGTCTATGCATTCCCTTAGAGTTGAAACCATGACCTCAGTGTTGCTGGCGGAACGCTGGGATTAAATTAAAGAGCAGAAAACTCCAACAGCCAGTTTAAATCTGTAACACTTTATTATACAGTTTCTTTACAGTGTGTTTTACATGTTACTATAACATAGTATATCATTTGCTATATATTTGCTAGGCCACAAAATAGCTGGTAAGAAGATGTAATTTCATTGCTATTACAGTAATTTCTGACGCAATTACATTGTTTACATTAGACACATTCTCGTATTTTTAACGTCTTGGGTCTTGGGATTCTGAGTGAATGATAATTTTCTAAAGACTTTTTAAAGACTTAAACGTTAACGTGTGATATACGTAATTAGGCACAATGTATATTCAATAGCTATACAAATTTGGCTACTCACTTTTTCGACGTTCCCTCTCTTTCAAAATGGCCTCCAGCCACTCCTGCTTCTCTTCCGGCGTCTTCGCCATGCAAACGAACCACTTGTTCTTCGCCGTGTTGTGGATCTTCCAGCCGTTGTTCACGATGTTCCCACTGCTGTGGTAATCCGCTGTGGAAAAACACGGACAAATAATCAATGTCTGCCCGTCAGAGACGCCTTTTATAGCCCTCATAGGCCACTTCCTCACATTTTCCAAAACATATTTTCCTTTGTCTGTGTGGCCCGTTTGCCTGCATGTGGCACAACCAACGATGTTCTCAGCGTCACATTTGTTCTTCAACGTCACACGATGTTCTTCAGCCACTACATTTGTGTGCCAGGCTATCTATCAAAGCAGCCCACATGACAAAATCGACGTTTCTGGCCCTAAACGGCCCATAAGAGCAGTAAAGTTTAGAGCAAACGAAACCCTCCCACATGAAACGAGCAACAAACAAAAACCCCTACAAAGAAAATGGAACCCAGGCAGGCGGTGTGATGATTACTCTAAATACGAAGTTGTGGAGAATCAATGTGCTGTTGGAACAGGCAGAAAGTGACATATCCACCCTGATTGCTTTAGAACTTTTCTGAGGCTTTTCTGTGTGGTGGTTACATGCATATTTTGGGATAGAAACTTTCATGTTTTCAAATGTAGTTCTATATAATGTAAATAGGAAGTGAGAAATACGGTCATGATGTTGGAATTTTAGCTGACTGTTATACTGTCGTACAAACAATTGTGATTAGGTTTTTCATTACGCTAAATAAAATGACCTTAATTAAAATTAATTAAATTAAACTTGAAATCATATAATTAAATCTTACAATCATTACAATAAAAAGACTTCTTTTAAAGCTTGGCAAATAAATGTTTATAACAATATAAACATCCAGGCAAAAAGAAAGAAACAGGGTAAGATAGATTCACCAGTTTCTTTTTCATGCATTAGAAATGGGCCGATCTTTCACACTATGAAGCACGCTACAATCACTCAATCTATGTGTCTGTGTTTGCTTTCCCCAACAGGGAATGATTTGTGCATTACAACAATTGAGCCTCTCAATTCAAAGCAGGAATTGGACGAATTACAGCTCTCATTCAGAGAAAGCCAAGCATCGATCTTTAGCACCACCGGAGGGATAACACCCCCCCACAGGCAACGTCTTCCTTTCATTCTAATGAATCAATTCCAAAACTGCTCTCAGCTTCCACATGAAGCCCCATTCATTCTTAACTAAGTTCTTTACCTCCTGAACTTTTGAATTTATTTCAGTATCAAACCACATGCTGTTACCTGACTAAAAGCTATTAACTAACAAAAAACATTAAGTTCCATTAAGTAACAAACATTAAAAAAGTTACTCTGAATGTTTTATGTTAGGATCATTTAAAACTGCTTTCCTGTAAGCTCAGTGGTTAGAGCATGGCGTTAACAACGCCAAGGTCATGGGTTCAATCCCAGGGATTGCACATACTCAATGTATAGTAATCAATGTATAATATAATGCAATGTAAGTCGCTTTGAAAAAAGCGTCTGCTAAATGCGTAAATGTAAAACATCCTTTTTTAGACGTTGTATTAATGTCATTGCTTGGTTATAAGAACATTTTCGAAATGCTCTACTAACTACTTAACAATAACATTTTTTGATATATAATATATATATACCATTAAAGAGACATTATACTAATGTTACTGCAAGAACATTTCAATAATTCTGAGAGAACTTTTAGAGAACGTTAGCCAACGTTCTGAGAACATTCTCTGTTAGCTCGGTAGCAGCTTTCATTACATACGAATAACAATCCGTTTTTAAGATGGAATGGTTAGGGAGAACGAGAAAACACTCACAAGCTAATGTGGTGGAATTGACTTTGTTTAGATTCCAAGGACTGAAACCCATCCATCTCCAAAGCAGCCAGATATTAGGTCCGCCAGGGTGCAAATGATTGCTTCTACAAATATAACTGATAATCAGGGCTTCTCCCTAGCCAAGACACACTGCACTCAAAGTTCACTCAGTCATCAGCCTCCAACTTGTCATCCTGCCCAGAAAATGCCATTTTTCGAACCTTCAGCTGTTTAAGTAGTTTTTAGCTTACCCCGCACATTTTAAAGCACCGTATCTTGAAATAAAAGCTGCAGGGTGCCACATCTCAACTAAACCAAAATTATTTATTACACTATCCCCAAATGATGTCAGTTCAGAAAAAAAAAACATCATTAGAGAAGATTATGCAGCTTTATAGAAAAAGGATGGAACTATGGAAAAAAAGGTCAAATATAGACTAGGATTGGAATAGTTTGTCCAAAAATAAACACAAAAAGAGCAGTTTTAAGGAGTTAGAATGTTGCAATGACACATTAACAAAAGAAGTGTCTGCACTCTGCAGAATTTGAAACACCTTTGGGCAACTATTTCAGTCACACAAGACCAAATCCTATCTACTTAAATGAGGAAAGACAGATATCTTTAAAATCCCTAACTGAAACCACAAACACTATATTTTAGACCAACTTTTAAACCTGACATTAACAATACAATAAATTATGTTCCTTAATCTCAAATGAAAAGCACCTATTCCAGGACGTTTTAAGACTGTCAAGTATCTCACAACACTCTGAACAAAGCCCCTCCTCCAGAGAGTCATTAGTGTTTAGCAATTGACGATTGGCTCTTTCTACCAGAAGGCGGGACTTCGTTTGCTAGAGCGGATATATTGAGCATTGCACTTTCCCCCATTCGTATTAGAAGAACTGCAGCATCTTGTTAAATCTATAATCATTCATATTAACTGTCATGTGGCCTCATTAGATTTTTAGATGACACACCTGTTCCATCATCCACATTCTCCACCTCCATGACCTCAGTGTTGATTCGACCTCGGAAGAGGTATCGTGGACCCTCGGTGGCCGTCTTACTGTTCTTCAAACGCCTGCAAGGGAACACAGCTGTCTGCACTTCTGAATGAACAGCCATTGCTTTGGGCTTCCCTGTTATCCCATTTGCAGCTAACAGCTGGCAGCTGCAGGGTTTGACAGAGGAAAGCGTTTGCTCACCTGTTCTTTTTCTTGCAGTACACCAGCAGGTTGTCAAAGAGGAAGAAGATGCGTTCCTGGATGTTTCCTGCGGAGATCTTCAGCAAAACTCCCCGCATAAGCATCTCGGTGCAGCAGTCTGTGACGTTGGATCCCTAAATGAAATTAGACGCAATAGTGAAGTTGTGCAAAACAAATCACAAATTCAATGTAAATCGGGTTTGTGAGAAATACAGGCTTGTTTATTGTATTTTTGGTCACATGACATAGGTCAAGACAAGACACGACATGATTGGTCCAAGGTACAGAATTTCCTGTGTTCCGATAGCTTAATTAGCGGAGCACTTCATTAGCAGCGCAAAGATTGCTTTAAGTCACTTTGGATAAAAGCGTCTTCCAAATGCATAATTGTAATGTAAATTCAAACCTGCACAGCCTGTATGAGCACTGTGCATTGTGGCAAATCTTTGTGAGGCTTTGAGAGTGTTAAGGTGTCTTTTTACAACAAAGCTCCCTTTAAAAGCAAGCCCGTTCACTTGGATTTTAGAAAGCCTAAATAAAGCCTTCAACCTGAAGTTTTCTATATAGGTAATAGGAATCCAAGCACAATTCCTATGTGACTTACTGATGAAGAAAACCTAAAACTGTTAGAACTGCATTTCTAACATAAAATCAGCTAAAACAAATCGGAAAATGGCATCATAAATTGAGCTTCAGCACAATTCACAATTTTTAGCTTTTACAGTAGAGCAAATAAACATGCGATTGGGTTTTAAACAAAATGTGGGATTTCCATTCTTTCAGCCATGTGAAGCGTTACTATTTTTCCCATTCAATTTTCTGTGAGTTGTCATCTCCTGCCCTGTTACTATCTGAAGGACACACAGATGTGCAGGTGGACAACAATAATGAACAGCCAGTACTGGACACTACAGTGGAAAAGTGTTCTGTCATCCCCACCCACACCCTGTGAGAACAGACAACTGCTTCCCCTCTCTCCAATTCCAGATCTCTCGAAAATCCATTAGCGCCGAGATGTGCCTCACATTTAATGGGAGGCAAAGTTCAAGATTAAAAAGCAAACCAAGGCAGTTCTCAGCTTATTTCAGCCAGTCAGACATTGGCGTGGATGTGTGTTCTGTCTGTTAGAAGTTTTGTTTCCTGGATATGAGGTAATAGGAAGGCAAATGGTCATTAATGAACCACCAAAGGCTAAAACAGATTTGGGAACTGCTTCCAAAAGGTCATTCTGTTCTTCATAAAAGCTGTTTTGTAAGAGCCACTGGACTCAGAACAGTGTGTGCTACCAACTTAAACACTGAAATTCTTCCCTAACGCTCATTCCAGTACTCTGAACTTATGCGACAGCCGCACAGACAAAATGCATGTAATTTCACGCCTACCAGATGGGTGCGACCGTTCAAATATGCTTAGCAGACAGAAACAATTTTCCAAGGAAATTGTAGATCTAAAAACAAAATTAATTCAACATCATTTTCAAAACCCGTGTCTGTCTTTCATAAGACATTCCACTATGTTTCCCTCCTAAAATCTGACCGACTATTTTTCATTCTGCGGTATGTTGTTACAATGGTTGATGTGAACAGAGGAACCTGGCTGGGATTGTTTTAACACGTGCCCTGAATGCAAAAACAACATAGCTTCTATTTTGCAAATCATCTTCCTAAACACAAGGGCATGTGCAAGGCTGCTGGGTTTAAAAACTAGGGGCCACTTGTTTTTTATAGTATATGTTTAAAAATAGTGTGGTAACAGCAGCTAAATCGCTAAACACGCTAGCGTATTATGACTGCTTACACAATACAGATCAAATGCATGTATTTTTGAAAATTTAAAAAGTCTGTGAATCACAGAGCCTATGAGAAAATAGATTCAAAAGATGTTTTAGTCATAAACGGCCCAGTCACAGCCATCTGCAAATAGTTTAGAATAGAAACAACTTAGAACAAATCTATAGCTTGTTTTGATCTATTTTGGGAGTACACGTTGTTAAGGCTGTATATATCTGACTGCGCAACATCTAAGTGATACGGGAAGTTGCATGTGAGAGAATACCGCAACAGAGAGCGTGGCAGAGAGCCCTGTGTGGTTAACACACTGACCACAGCTATTAACTCAGTCTAGCTCCACCAAGCCAAAATTACTCATCAGCACCAGAACTTCATCAGCAACACCACACATGAAAACAAAGTCCAGACATTTGGGCTCGGTTTAACTCAATGAACAAGAATGCAAATGTAAAATGACAGTTCACGCCCCTCAAAAAAATTGCTGTTTACCTCATACGGTTCCGAACCTGTATGATTTATTTACTGGAACACAATAAAAACAGTTTAGAAAAATCTTCCTACTGCTCTTTTCCATACAGTGAAAGAGACCGGGGCTGTCAACCTCCAGAAATGACAAAAAAACAATAAAATGTTTGTGGGTCATTTTTGGTCCCTTTACTTTTACTTCCTGGAAATAAGCCAATCCCACTTTTAGTATAACAGAAGGAAGAAAAAAAATGCCATGAAGGTCATTAAATCGTGATAAACTTGAACTGTCCCTTTAAAACTACCAAAGTGACCTTACCCTCAGGTCATGCTGTAGTTCCTGCCCTTGTCTCTCTTCCTCTCTCTCACAATAAACCTCACTGTATTGGTACATTACATAAACTTGAAGCACAGACTCAAACTGCCTACACAATTACTGCCATTGTTACCCTTGGACAACAGCCCTATAGACGTGACACATTATTAAGGAGTAAATATGAAGGATAAACACGTTTTGAACTGTACCCGAACTGTAACTGTAACAGTCAACTGTACCTGCCAATTAGGTTGATGGGTCACGTGTTCGTATGCGAAATGACGTGATGACGTCATATGAGAAATGCAGAGGGGGCAGAACGGGTCTGATACAGTCTGTGGTTAGTTTATAAAGCAATTGAGAAAGTATTTCTGCTTTAAGCAGCCATATGAATATGAATAATAGAGTTAATCTTGTGCTTCGGTCAAACAGCCACTAAACACAAAGTAGGTCTAATTGAAGGTATTGATGAAAGAAGCAGACAGGGCTGATGTGGTCTAAAGAGCTCTAAGCTGAGCTAGAGTGTGTGGAGGGATGAGGTTTTATACAGTGCTAAGGAGTCCTTTGGAGGACCAAAGCATCACGTTTAATTAAATTATAAGATTTAAGGTTTTAGGGTTTCGATCATTTACATCAAAGACTCTGGCAAGCTGAAGAATAGAGTTTTGTAGCCGTGTGACAGCATCTTTTATCCTTAGACGTCAAACTGACTAAATTGTGTGGGAGTCAGTGTTTTGAGATGGATGAGTGTGTGTGTGTGTGTGTCAGGCTTTGCCATCTTTGTCTTTCCCTAAAAGATAGTTAAACCTGAAAAATCTTTTCTGAAAACCCGAAAAATCGAACAACCTCAAAGGGAAAAGACTTTCACCTTTCTTTCTTTGTGTCACCTTTCTTTGCGGATGAAGAAGAGAGTTTTACAGCAACATGAGGGTTTGTAAACAGGTGAGACAGCATTTTCGTTCTTTTTTGTGCGGTAGATCAATGTGAGGTCCCCACCATGATCTAAATATGCGTGCGGGTTCGTGTGTGTGTGTACAGTATGTGTGTATACCTCCCAGCCTTCAATATGAGACTGCCACTCCTCCAGCACCTCCATCTTCTCCATCTGCCTTTTAGCCTCATTGATGCTGGAGCACACAGCTTTCATCACCTGCAGTGACTCTTGCACCATCGAGAAATCATTGTGTTTCTTAGGGGTTCTTTTGAGCAACTCCTGATCACACACACACACCAAACAAACATCAAACACGACACATCACGGTTTCCATGAGATAAAAGGAAAGTGGTGTGACTGCAACAGAGCACAGTCATATCATGAACCAGTATGTTTATAAAGTCAGCTTCACTTTTAAACAAAACGTGCCCATGCCGATTGCTCAAACTGCGTGTTTAGCTTCAAAACGTGTTTAATAATCGTATTACTACATGATGGAGTCTGCTGAAAAGATGCTAATCTCCAAACCAAGTCTAAACACAGGGGTTCTGCCTCATCAGTTTTTTTTCAGATTTACATTTCTGTGATATCTGAGTGACCACAGATCTCTATCACTGGTATTTAGCAAGAGGGGCTGTGATGACTCTGGCTCAGTGAATATGCCAGATTTATTACGTGAACTGACTCTTGTGAGTGTTCACAGTAATCATTTTAATTTCAATGTTTTGGGTACAAAATCAGCCACGAAACATTAGCAATGGTGTTGGCTGAGGATTAAACTCAAAAATTGCTTCAAAAAAGGCTTTTTTTCAATCTGCAATACACTCTGACCTTCCACCAAAAGGTCCCAGCTAACAGGGAACATTCTGTAAAAGTTCTCTCAATTATCAAAACAAAAGTTCAACTAACATTAGTGCAGGAATTTTAAGTATTGCAGTATTAATACTGTGCACGGTATGTTAGCTTTCTGTCTGCGTGTGAACGCAGTATACATTGGCATTCTATTCCGAACTGTATCATACTCACTCTCAGGAGTAAAGGGTACTTGCAGATCCTCTGGATGGGTGCAAGCAGATAACTCTCTAATGGAACTTCTGTGTTCTTCCTGCCACCCAGCAGCATGCAATTCTGATGAGATAAAAGGTCAAATGCCGTTTTAAATTAAAAATCAATTTTAAAAGACGATTTGCTGCCATCTTACACTGTATTCACAGGTTAAAGGAATTATTTACACAAATGAATTTTTGTCATTCCATATGCCATTTAACAGCAACAATGGGCTGGCAAACATATGGAAAAAGGTTCCATAAAGATAATCCATAAAATTTACATGTGCTGCTTTTTCAATTTTATAAAGCAATATGCATTACGTGTATGTGTGTGTGGTAACAGAGGCCTCAGTACTTGCATTACGTTACAAAACAGAGTTGAAGGACACCCTGTCAGCACAAGCGGAGGAAATGAATTTGTGTCGGACTCTCCGAGGAGTTCCTATGTTTCAAAAGAGGTCATAAGATATAGTCTTACACACACACATGCCAGTGAGCTCCTAATACTGGACCTGACCGCGGTCCAGCCCAGACCAATAACAAAGGACTTTATCTTGAACATAAGCTCACAGTCTAGGGACAGGAAATGTGTTTGACAAAAACATGAATCTTTACTCGTATTTTTATCAATGCAAATGAAGGGTTTGTGGAAGGTCATGAATGCGAGTCAAGCGTGTGTGCAAAACTTCCGAAGTGGAAATGAAGACACAAATGAAGTCAGAAGAGTGCATGTACAGAATTTTTATTATGACCCCCGGTGGGGTCTAAGGGATGTTTTCATCATGTTTTTGTTAGTGTTTGGGAAAGCCAATGACAAGTGTCTTACCAGCAGTAGTGTGCGTACTGTCCTGATCTTATTAAGCTCCAGCAAAAGCCTCTGGGCTTTTTCATGGTTCCCACAGTATTCATCATAAATCTGAAACCTTCCCCTCTGAGGAGATATACAGACATAGACATTGTTTAGGTACATACGGAAGGGCAACTGTGATGACCCAGCAAACGGTGAGCGTTTCTCAGAATGTTGGCAAACGTTCCCTAAAAGTTCTATTAAAGTTATCAAAAATATTCACACAGTAACGTTAGTGGAACGTTATATATATTGTATATCAAAAACATTATTCTGTAGTTTTGAATGCTTTAAAAATATTAAAGAATTAACACATTTTTTAATAACGTTCATAAAACCAAGCAATAACGTGAATACAACATCTAATAAACTGGACATTTGAAAGGTTCCTAGAACTCTCTAAACAACATTTACAATGCTTTTGTTACTTAATGGAACTTTAATGAAATGTTTGTACAACCTAAAATTGTTAGCTGACAAGCCTTTTGAAACTGCCTGTGACTAGCCACTTATTCTGAGATTTCACATGGCTCATGTCCCTCAGAAATTCTCTGAAGTTTTGCCCAGAGGTTGACAAAAGGCTGCCGGATCTAACGCTAACTTAAAAAATACTGCCTCAACACAGCACTCTCACTAAGAAGACTTCTGTACTGCTCTACCCTCACGAATATACAACCCCTTCCTGAGGGACAGAAAGGCAAAGGTTAAAAACACAGTTCCCCAGAAATGAAAATATCATATTGTAACCCGCGTGACTTTATTTGAATGTAAAAGAGCAATAATGTTAATACATTGTCTAATAAAACTGGATGCTTTGAACTTTCAAAAAAACATTTTTAACATTTTTGTTACTTAATGGAAATGTTAGGATAATGTTCTTACAACCTAAAATTGTTAGCTGGGTTTAATTGAGTTTTCTTTTTCTCACACTAGGACTGACCTCATACGATGACTAAAATCAGTCAGACTGTATATATTTTGGTACAGTATGTGTGTCGAAAGTGAGAGAAAATAACAGAGGGACTCACAAAGTGCAGGAAGCAGCGACCCACTTCATGATATGGGTTGGGGTCTGGCTGCAGGAGCTCCTCGACCATGGACAGGAAGTCCTTGTGCACAGACAGGATCTCCTCCAGGTTAGAAAACAGCACCTGTGGGGCAAACACATGGAAACACTGACTTACTGACTGAGGAACATTGTCTGGACCTGCAAAAGCAACAATGCACAGCAAACATGAGCAGGAAGACTTTGAAACATTTGGAAGTGACTGTAGCCGTGCATGACACTTTCCATTACATACAGAAATAGATATACATATGTAAACAAAATAGCCAGACCTGTGTGACTCTGTGCCAGCAAGCAACCCCAGACTTAATGTCCTCAGATACGAACGTTCAGACATCTACCAAAACTAGACTCCAAAGCTAGACCCCAAAACTTAGCTTAGCAGTTAACAGTTATGTGGGCATGTATGTGTATATTTCTATTCCACTATATTATTATATGTATTATATGTGTATTATATAAACATATAGATGTATGTGCTTGCTTACATTACGCTGATGATGCAAGCACTCAATCTCTCATTAGCACTATTACTACAGCACTGAGGATGCATGTTTACTGTCCCACACTACTGCTTTACTAAAAATGCATTGTGTTTACAGCTGTTTCCTGCAACCTTTTTCTTAAAGGGACAGTGCACCTAAAAATGTCAAATGTCAAAAAAATGCTAATTCATGTGCTTACATGTACTTGCACGTACTAGCTCGTGTTGTTTGAAACCTGTAAAATTGTTGTTAAATTTCCCCTTATGAGTACATTCAAAGACTCACCTTGACCGTCTCTTCTGTGATATTCTTATCAATTTTAGACACAGCATACTGATTGAGGCGATGAAGCAGTACCTGTTAGAGACACAGGAAAGAAGAGAATAAACAGAGGCGAATACTGGGTTGAACATTTCCAATGTATTTCTATGGAACATTATATAAAGTTTGTCTGAGTGGGCAACAGAAACTACGGGGGCAGGGCTAAAGCGAAAGTGTCAAGCTGTATAGAAGAGCTATGTACAGCCAAAACAACAACTGTGGATCAGTGGAGCCACTGAATGACATTGAATCACTGTAGGAGAATTCCAGTTTCTCCTCCAAATCCGGAAGAGCAGGACATTCATAACAAGTGCAATTCATAATCTTCCTAAAAGAGTTTAAAGGTTTTAAGGAGATGTGCCAGAATAATGGGGAATAAATTTCAGCCACTGAGATTTGATGAATGTCTCTGCCCCCAACCCAGCTAACAATTCAGATTGTAAGAACATTTCCCTAATGTTTCCAGCAAGTTACATTTTAAGTTACATTAAGAAATGCATTACGTTGCATTACGTTATTGCATTAACAAGATGTTGCATTAACGTTATTGCTTGGTTATAAAAACATTTAAAAACATTTTTTTTAATTATGTAAGGTTTTTAAAACGTTTCACTAACAACTCAATGCCAAAAATGTTCTATGTGATATGTAACATTAAAAATGTTCTACTAACGTTACCACAAGAACGTTTTGGATAACGTTGAGAGAACTTTTACCTGAGAAGTCCTGAGAATGTTTATTGTTTGCTTCATTTGAAGGAAGATGGTATAAAACGTAGATAAATAAATCCTATAACACGGAAAGAACTAATAGTGTTTCAAACTGAAAATGCGGACAGGGATTGCTTTAATAAAACGTAATATTCTCACATCTAATCTGAATCACATGCTCGTGTCATGCTTGCTTTTTATTATAAAAACAGCCTGACATAATTGGGCTGTCATGTCTAGATTATGAACATCTCAAAGACGCATCGTGTCTGTATTGCGGTTGCACATCTTGATGATTTGTTAACATGTGGGACAAAGTCTGTCAGAAATTCATTCAGTAATGTTTGGTCTATTTGAAGTGATTCAAAAAGACTGGAAACAAAAGCTGCACATTTTGTTTATTCATTACTTAAAAGAGCATCACTATCACCAATGATTAGATTTAAATTGTCATATAAAACATCAAATACTTCTATATGTTGGGGAAAAAATGCTATTTGGCTCAAACACAAAATAATATATTAACAATACAGTACCAATGCCCCATAAGTAAAATATTTTTTTAAGTATCATAGCCATTTGTACGCCATTTTTTTTATCTGACTGACATTTAAAAAGTTTTGGGATTAAGTGGGAGTTAATTGATTTTTTACAGCTGTTCTCTAAATTGCAGTGGATGGAGAAGCTGTGCAATAGTTGTGCTGGATAACCAGAGGTTACTACGGTAACTACGTGATTATCTCCAGCAAAGTGACAGATCTCAGATCAGACAGCTATTCACTTTGAAAAAGTGTGAATGAATCTGGTCTTTTCACTTTAGTTGTTCACTTTAGGAGCGGATTGTACCTGATCTGACCCTTCAGGTCAGTTCCATTCCTCTGATGTACTTCTTATGGCACAAAATGACTGCAGCATCTAGCATGTGTCGACGAAGATTTAAAGTGAGGTGAAGAGAGGTCTATTAAAAGAGGTACATTTCAGCTCATCTCAAGCCCTCTTCGCAAACATCAACAAGAGACTGAAGTAAGTCTTGAACTTTAACTGCAGAACTACATTTTAATGACAGTACAGAAAATGAGGCATTTCCTGTTAGCATATCTGTCTAAATGACTGCACGGTAAACAGCTCCATGCTACAAATTGGCCAGGCAGAGATCCCCACAGCTGAGCTCAGCCTGACACGTACAACACTGGGCCAAATGGCTCTTAACGGGCACGATAATCACATGGAACCCAAATGCGCTGATTACAAGGGCAAGAACTAACCACTTCAAACATTTCAATACATTTCATCAACAGAAATTAAACCGTTTTGGAACACTCTTGAAACGATGGGGCGAAGGAGGAAGAGGCTAATATAACAGATGGAAACTCGTCCCTTAATCAGCACCAAATCGTCAAGCTGTAATCATGTTCCAGTAGCTGTGCTCCATGGCTACGCTGCACTCATTAGCAAGGCTAATAAACTGGCTGTGAATGCAGTGCTGCTTTGGCTTGACAGGACTGCTGGCCTACAGTATCCACATGTAACTTTCGATTACATTTGCATGCAGTTCTGTGGGAATTGGTCCCACTGGGAATAGTGTCTGGTCCAACCCTGAGGTGCCGCGCTTTGAAACGTACATGCTTTATTAAATTTTTATTCAATACCAAATGTTCACAACATTTGCTGTAGGACTTTGTATGGCAAACTCACAGGATGTCTATGCATACATGAATAAATTACAATAACTTGCTTAGATCAGACAGCGTATCAGACAGTGCTATAGTTTAAAGGCAGGGTAGGCAATCTTTTCCAGAAACATTTTTGTTATGCTGGTTGAAATTCTCCACAAACTAATAGCAATCATTAAGAAAAGTGGTTTAAATATAGAAGACATACAAGACTACAGAATCTGTCCAATCATTTCAGGACTACAGGATCTGTCCAATCACTGCAGGACTACAGAATCTGTCCAATCATTGCAGGACTACAGAATCTGTCCAATCATTGCAGGACTACAGAATCTGTCCAATCACTGCAGGACTACAGAATCTGTCCATTCATTGCATTCGGTCTGCCTGTCAAACTGCTTTTTTATACGTCTGCACAATATTAAACGAGGCGTGGCTGTGTAGATTGCTGTGAACAGAGGGCGGGATCATATGCTTTTAAAGCTAGATTGCTACTGCTAGCCTCTACCTTTAAGTGTAAGAACTCTGTAAGTAACTTACAAGGCATCTTATCTACAGGAGGACCTTAATTCAGAGTTCTAGATTCAGAATGTGAATCTGAATTTAGATTCAGAGTTCTAGATTCAGAAAGTGAAGTCTAGCGACACTGCTGGTTAACAATCATGGCATCAGGTAACATCTTCCCTTTCTATGAAGCTCATAAACCAAGAACACATCAGCAAACAGGGATACAAAGCACGTGCTGAAGAGCAGGAAGTTCATTCACCCTGTTTAGATGAGTTTACCAGGACAGATATGTTTTGTTGAGGGAACGTTACACATCTGAGCCCATCACAATCCCAAAAGCAGCCTTGTCATCATGCTCCTGGGCATCCCCAGAACGCAGAACCACATAGGAACACTGTCAAGGATTTTAAAAACATTTACGTTCATATTTTTAGCATTTGGCAGATGTTTTATCAGAAGCAACTTCCAATGCATTCACGCAACCTATTTATTAGTGTGTGCCTTCAGTGGGAATCAAACCCATGATCTTGGTGTTGCTAACATCACCTATTAGCTACAGGAAAGTGTACTGGAATGTCTGTTGGTCCGATGGAAGTTCTTTGTTTTGTCTGCAGCTGTATGACTGGGCATGAGGTCACTGAGGAGGTTCACAGTGGAAAGGTGGAGGTGGTCCAAGGAGACTGCAGGAAAAAACAACTTGTCCCATTGAAAAACTCCTCACAAACATCCAAGTACCGGCAGCCAATCCAAGACTCTCCAGTTCTCTCTCTCATATACACACACATGTACACACAGACAGACAAATTCACACACCTCGGCTGGCCAGCGGCTTGTGTTCTTCAGCTGCAGTAAATCCTGCCTTTATTAGACAGAGGTGACCAAATATAAGAGCTCTCAGAGGCTTCTCCGAGGAATGACGTCATTTTCACAATAATTTCTTTACCATGGGTAGAAAAAGTTAGTTCAGTTTCACTAAACTTTCTACTGATGTGCAAGGTCTCCGTTGAAAAATATTTCAGAGGGTCTGTTTTGAAAAAGACAGATTGTGTTGTTTAATTGCAGTGGTGTCTGTACTGTGATCATCAGATTCACTAAATGAATTATGCAAATCAGGTGATGCCACGAACACACCCACAAAATTAATGCTGATCGCAATTTGCATGGGCAATTTCCCAGCATGCAGGCTGGGCCATGCATTAGGTTGTGAGTGATGCAGCAGATTACCGCAGGCATATTTTACTGTAAAGCAGTGCTCCAAGATTGAAATCCAGACACCTGAAACGACTCTTTAAACTGCTCACATGACTCTCAACTATATCTTAATATTTGCCTGTGACTTATTTCCATCATTTAATTATGATTTATGAATTACTATTGCCATCATAACTAGATAACACGACCACATGATTACAAGAACACATACAAATCTCTCTGTTTTAAATAAACTTCTATTCCAGTTTTCCATTTATTATTTATTTTTCTATTTAGAAAAAAAAATTATATTAAAAATGCAAGGTACAGCACTACACCACCAAAAAATCGTATATAATAATCCACCACTAACCCTCTGGTTAAGATAGACTGTAGTTGAAGCATCTATCTATACAATAAAACAGCTATGTGCAAATCATAACAAATTTCTTCTTGTCCTCTTATTCCAACAAACATCTCAGCAGCAGAGGCCAAACCCTCCTAATCATTCTATTCCAACAGACTGATAAGAACTGCTGTCATTTAATCCAATGATCCATATCTGCTCAAAAACATATTAACGGCCTGTTACCTCACAGATTGTTAAATCTGAGCCCTGATTGCTTTCTCGTGCACATTAAAACCCTATTAAGCTGATAACCTCATAACAACCCCAGTACGTAGGTATTTAATCAGTTAGAAACATACAGTGTATATACTGTATTGTATACACACACATACATACACATACATACATAAACACATACGTATATATACAACATATAGGCATGTATATACACTTGTGTGTGTGTGTCTCCATTACTATACTATTTTCTGCCTCCAGGAAGTAACACACACATGGTTGCATTTGTTTGTGTGGGCCTGAATATGTTTATGCGAACACGGACATGTTTGAGCACAGAATCAGTCTCACTATGACGACATGTCGCCCCCTGACTCCCACCCAGTGGCCTGGTCTCATCATCTGTTTACTTCTTGTTTGTGTATACACATTTGCATATGCGTGTAATGGAACCGCAACACAACGCCAGCGCTTCATTGTATAATGGTGATTTACAGTAAACTGGAATGCTGCGGTCCTTCCTGTTTGCTCTGTAACAGACCAAGTCTTTGTAGTGTAACATCACATTCCAGTATCTATCTCACCCAGTCCCAGACTGTTATAATTATGGGGGATAATCGCTGTTCTGTAAGACACAATTAACAGAATCGGCACACAATAAATAAGTTGTATGACATCTGTCATTTAAAGAGAAAGACATATGAGAAAGACAGATTGATAAAACAGACTTGTATTGTTGCAAAAGATGACCACATTTATCCATCATGACTCAGATAGAGAACTTCAACCCTGAGAGACTAAATATGCAGTCAAAACCAAGACACTTCACAGTACATGCCTCCCATTTTTCACACTCTTTAACCTCAGTGCCTTACTAGTAAAATTGCTATAAACAAGTTTCCTGTAAACGAACTATGACCACAGGTAACAATAGAAATACAGCATGAAATCTATGCTCAGTCACAGGTAACTTGTGCTTTTCATGCCTGCACAAATGAAGACGCTCTCCATTCAAATATAATGGCTTCTTTGTTCAGACATGATTCACTGATTTTCCGTTTCGCGCTAATTGAGCCAAGCTTTAATTCAGCCAGTGAAAGAAAACATTCAGAGATGCTGGACCAAGCCTACAGTGCGGAATTGAAAGTCTGAGTGAATATGTGGCGAGTGGAGAATATATCTGAGGGATAATATATTTCAGATGAAGTCAATGCTGGGAAGATAAATTCATTTACAAACTTTAACACTGCTGGGTAAAGAAGATGAGACAACCTGACTAATAAAGCCACTAATTTATGTTTGTAGAGCTTGAGTATATGTTGAATATTACATCATAACTCCCATAATGCCATTATTGTTGAGGACATGACGGTTCCTGTAGCTCAACTACAGCACGGTAACAATCTCAAGGTCATGGGTTCAATTTCCTGTACACATGCTAACAAAATGTAGGCAATATATGACCAACAGAACTTTTCTAGGCGATAAGTTACTTTGCCTGACGGAAAATAAAACAGGCAAAAATTTCGGACAGAAAAGCACCATTCACGTTTTCTTCAGAAAATGTATAATAAAACAGTTGGTGCTGTTTTTAGACAGACATGACAACCAAAGTCCCAGGTTTGGCCTCCTCCTTCACATACCCACATTGGGGCGTCTGAGGATATGGCCTGCGCTTTACTTCCTGTGGGGGAAAGATGTGATTTACCAGGGCTTATTTCTGCACAGCATCAACAAAGTGTGAATGCCATGAGACTTTTGCTTTGAGTGACTCAGGAGAACTGACTATACCAAACTCTGTGATGCTGAGAAAGACAGCTTGAGAAGACGAACAGACAAAGAACAGCCTTTTCGTGGTGGATCAAAAAAGGCGGATGAAACAAGCCTGTGTTTTATGGTGTCTAATAACACCATCAGAATCCATCTGAGCCTCCACGGACTGATGGGAAACATCCACAGGAAGTGCTATAAATACATGCCTTTATGGCTAACATGCTGGTTTGGGAACAGTCTAAAATTCCATGCGTGCGTGGACTTTGTTGTTGTTGTTGTTTATTAAGAACCTTTTCTTAATATTTGTTTTCCTCCACGTACACCCACCTGTCGTGAAGAAGCTTCTATTTTTATATATCAAAATAAATCCACCGTCATTCCGTGACTTGAACATCCAGCGGTCAGTATTCACGCAGCTGAACCCCATGCAGCACTGCACCCTGCTGAAACACCAAAGCACAGCTGCTCACCAGCGCATGTTGTGTTTTGGATGCTGGCCCTCAACATTCTGGTTTGCACATCTCCCAGCTGAGGGTCTTAAATATCTTAACTAGGTAGGCTGCATTGGGCAATTAGCTTCACCAGTTTGTCTATCAGTGGTTCAGTACCAAACTGAAATGCAACTGTTATTCTACCTGGTCTTTCAGCAGACACAAACAAACCCATAGAACTGCATAGATCCTTTTAGAAAAAAGAAATCTTTAAAAAGAGTTAATACTTGAATAAAACTATAATAATAATAACGCAATTACATGTCCTGATCTATGAAAGAGCAAAGCTTATTATGATGCATCAAGGCCTCAGATGAAACACATGGTGACTAAGCTGAATTTTATGCTGCATCTGTAAAGTCCACTCAGCATGTCTGGCACACATGATTGTACCATTGATTAGCTTTCCAGCCTGCAATGATTACTAACTTTGCATAGGCCAGTTTTTACTGGGCCTGATGCAATTGGACATCATAGAATCTTTAGGCTCAGGCTTGGTTGCGATTGGACGTCGTCATTGGAAGGCGTAAAGGGAAAACAACTTTGTCTTTCCATTTGGAAACCCCTAGGGGTAGCTTGAATGTCAATGAGAAAGGCCGGGCAGAAGTGCCCCCTTCCAAGTGCTCTGGGATCAATGCCATCTTTGTATATGAATGAACAGTGGCCCGCACTAACCCCCTCAGCATGCCAGTAACTCTGCTGGAGTCCCAGACTGGTTAGTTAGACAGGGAGGATGGCACCAGTGGCCTCTTCTCAGCAAACAGGGAATGTTATCAGAACGTTTGTTAAAATTCTTTAAAAGTTCTTTTAACTTAAGTATTTTAAGTTCTTTTCATTTTAAGTTCTTTTAAKTATATTTAAATAATATACACACACATAAAAGTTATTCTTAAGTTGCTAGTGGAACGCTTAGGAAATGTTAGAAAATAGAAATAACAAAATGTTTGAATAATGTACTTATAACTACACAATAACGTTAAAACTAAAAAAAACCTACAAAACCGGACGTTTTTAACATTCCCAGATCTTTCAAAACAACATCTGTGATGTTTTTGTTACTTAATGGAAATTATTTAAAAGGTTTAAGGTTAAGGTTTGAGGCGAATCAGAGTCTGTCTGTGAATAAGAATTACAGTTTAACATTGAAAGCTGTCCCTGAACGCCGTCGGTGTTCCGCTCACAGGCACAAGCCCCTATCTGACCTGAGTGATGAAACAGCACTCACTCATTCTGTCACCTGGCTTGGACCTCTGATGATGTGCTGTTTGAATAGCAAATCAAAGATAAAAAAAAATCAGCACAACCCGAACAACCCGAGTCAGGAACTGACCTTATGCTGGAAGAGATTTTAAAGTAGACATCTCAACTTTAACTGTGTGTTTTGACAGTTTTAAGAAGTGAGAAAGTTTGCTTATTCACAGGTCTCATGTCTCTGAGATATGGCTAACGTTGCCATGGTCTGGCAGCTTCAACATATTCTGTGTGGTTAAGAATTTTCTTAGAAATATCTTGTTGTTTCTTAGAAATGACCTGTTGTTGTCTGAGGTTCAAGCACTAATGTATTCTGTCTGGACAGGAATTCACATATTACTTTACAAATGTAAAAACAAACAAAGTCTATACACGTGTTATTGAATCCTGTGCCGTGACTCACACAATTCATTTCTAAAGGAACAATTTTTGGGGATTCCTGAACATTTTTATAATCAGGACCCGGACATGAAATATCTTGTACTATGCTGGGCCTAATGTCTGTTCACACACATGCTGAAGCCACCATTGAGAGTGAAACTGGATTCCAGTTTCAGATGAAAAGGAGAATCTGACTACTAATGCTGACTAATAACATTGGAAAGCTTAGCACTTACTCAGACAAAACAAATACAGAAATGTGGCACAGATTCTGTACAAGGAGCTACAAGAATGTAGGTGAACTTGGCTACTGTGTAAATAACAAATTGTATAAGCTGCTGTCACAGTATATGCCAATGAAATTTCACATGTATCCCATTTGGTTGTGCATGCATACACCTAAATGCAATATGTAGTCAGCGAGCATTACATAGATCACCATCCTGCATGCATTGACATTTCTGAAGTTATCATTAATGTACATTTATGTATGCTAAAATCAATGTAACTGTTGGTCAGCCACGTCATTTAGATCAAATCCTTACTCCTCATATAAACCTGCAGCCTCACAAACACCAGGCCTCACATGTACAACTTTGTTTGGTTTTCATTTTACATACATGCAACCAATCTGTCCTTTCAATAGTTTATTACAATGAATTTTTAATACGTTACATATATATGAAGTGTACCAATCACTTCTAATTTTAGTGTTTTATTTCATATATGATAGTGGCTTTTTTAATGGTGGTGAATTAAATGAAAATAATCATTTCGTTCAGTTAATTCGTTGGTCACTGGAGTCAGCAAACTGCTGAGCCATTTTACTGCTTTTTTTATTGTGCTTGTTTACGCACATACACATTAGGAGGAAATGCTGCGAGAACTCAGCCACTGTATTACAGGCTATGTTTGTGTTAACTATGTTTGTGTGAATAATGCAGTTCCCACAACGACTGCGTGCTGCTCCAATAACAAGCCAAGTCACAAAGGACCTCAAAGGCAGATTTGATTTATAGTGCCTTATACCTTGCCCATTGCTGCCAACTCAATTTTCCTGTTTTCTACCTGAATTTCCCTTTGGGAATTTGGACGCTAAGAAATTCCAAGAACTGAGAAAGAAACCAAGGGAAATGATTTTCGGTCCCTAATAACATGATGCTTGTGACCACAACAATGTAAATGTCTACAGCTCTGCCTCTAGATCAGCACATGATAAAAGACTTAATATCACTTAGGCATACAGGAGGTGCACAGAAAAATATGTTTTAAATAGCGCCAATATGAAATGACATTTTTAACCCCATTTTGCTCCTGTAGTGTGATTATATTTCTGAACATACGGAGGGCAGAACTTGATATTATCCACTGACAATTGATGGGCCTTTATATGACAGATGGTTAGAAGGGAGGGGTTAAATAGGCTTGGTGACGTCAGCCAAAATGTCAAGTGGTTTGAGAGGCAAAGCAAAATAATTCAGTTTGGGTCATTTATTCTATGTTGGTATTAAAGATAGGGCTGTTCTTTTTAGGCTACTTGCATCTCAGCTAACAGGGAACGTTCTCAGAATGTTGGCCAACATTCTCTAAAAGTTTTCTCAAAGTTATGTACAAAAATGTACTTATAAATGTACTTATAAATTTATATATATACATACACACACATCATATATATCAAAAGTGCTGCTATTAATTTGTTTGTGTGTTGTTTTAAAAGCATTGCAGATTTAGAAAGTTTAAATAATGTTCATATAACCAAGCAACAATGTTAAAATAACGTCTTTTACAACTCTATTTCTATGGAAGATAAAATTAAAAGCGCCCAAAAAAGGATATGAATTTTGCTATACATCCTACCAAAATGCAGCAGGTCAACAAACGTCACCTTCAATGGGTCTGACAAACAGTTTCTAATTCAGATGCTGAGTTGCAGGGAGTGATCTGAGACAGATGCCCTGGCATAGAGTCTGGCTGTGCGGAGCAGCCCGCGTGCCTCCACAGCCAGCAGAGGAAGCAGAGCACAATGTAACAGGAGAGGAGGGGCAGGAAGGAAGGAAATCCTGCTCATGCTGACACAAAAGCTGAAGGAACTCACCGTCCGGAGCCCCTCGTAGCCCCTGTGCGCTCACAAGCACGACACACAAGACCGCTCAAGGCATTAGAACATGGATCAATGCAAGTGTAAAACCAGTTTGAAAGAACACAAGAGGTTAACCGTGGTGGCTGTGAATCATGTATGTGCTAAAGATGTGACGTGTCGAAAGGGGCCCCAAGAGAGCTTATAGTTCTGAAGCCTAACTGCTAAATTAATTACTCCCCAGAGAGAAGGTGATTGCATTAAAGATGCCATTCATAACTTTTGCCTCTCTGTCGCCATCTCTGTTTGAAACTTAAAATGGCAGGTTACATTACATACTTTTCATTACCAAAGTCAATGAAGGCGAACTGGCATTTCCTGGAATATCGAACCTGATCACTCGAATTTTAAATCATTATTATAAACGTACAGTTGTGAATCGGGATAAGATAAAGAGACATGTTCTGAACACTGATCAATAACTGATTTTTGTTCATTTTTAAGCCAAAACAGTTACAGAATGCAGCTTTAAACACATATCTGGTTGAAGAGAGAGAATCCCAGAGGGCCATAAACTAATTTGCTTTAGACTTTTTAACTAGCGTGAGATTTAATTACAGTGATGGAGAGCTTTTACGTGTGATTGGTCGATTCCAGCTCCATCACAGCGAGCAGCAAACTAGCATAAGACCTCAACAGCAGGAAGGTCAGAATTCTTTCCCGGTAACATCAACTTTGCCATTCCTAAGCACCATTGCGTAAATTCAGACTCGTTACAGAACCTCTTCTCTAAATCGTCTGTTCTTTTCCATGAATTGTACTGTCACAAAAGCAGAAAAATGGCTGACACTTTTTACTGTCATGCTGTGCATGTAGAATGAAGTGCTCTGCCCTAAGCCCTAGGGAGCTAGTTTAGCATACTGGTTAAAAAGAGCTCAGGATAAGATAAAACAAGGTCTCGGCTGGTTATAACGTCTGCCTGCGGCGCATGAGAACTCATCTGACTCTACAGTGGAAATAAAACCCAAAGTCATTAGAAAGATAGGAATCTTAACGATCCTCCACGCAAGGGGAAAAATACAACTTCTTGTACACATCATGGTGAGACATAATGGATGGAACATATGCAGCAGGTGAAGACAGGAGACAACAGCAGAGCAGAGCTGAGTGGGAAAGAGGTGCTAATTTCTGGTTGGCTGACAATGGGCAAAGGTGAGTCAGTCATGCACATAAGAAAATATAAAATATTACTGAAGCTAATTTCATTAACATGTTTCTCCAGAACTACATTTAAGTAAAAATTAACGCAAAGAGAAAACTGAGACTGAAACCTTTTGCTTCTTAAATGTTTCTCATCAGAATGAAACCATATTAATTTCACGTCTTTAGTTTCAGAAGAAATCTCAAAAAAATCCTAAACGGATTTGCCAATATCAAAAAAAAATTTTTATAATGAAGTACAA
Organism: Botia kubotai; assembly: GCA_036877585.1. Classification (NCBI taxonomy): domain Eukaryota; kingdom Metazoa; phylum Chordata; class Actinopteri; order Cypriniformes; family Botiidae; genus Botia; species Botia kubotai. The sequence goes on from JAZGTI010001683.1 coordinate 41,601, forward strand.
ATGATCTGTGCTATGCTGTCCGCTTACATTTTACTGTAAATCTGTACTATTACTGTCAACAATTGTCTTTTTCATTTATACTCAGTTTTCTTCATCCCACTTAATTCATGTTTCACTACATTTAATATAGACTTTTCTCCACTGGGGTATGTGGGAAGAGGAGGTGACTGACCAAGCCCTAATGTTCCACATCAACAGATGGATAAAGAAGGACATCAAGAGGAAGAGGCTGAGGATGGAGACCTGTGACCCTGAGGAAAGAGGCTGCAGAGTTCGCTGCCTGACTGAGAACGGATATGAGCCCCCCTTCAGTCTCACCACTGTTCATGTGACACCAACAAATCAAACAGACTGTAAATAAATGACAACAAGGGACAGAGAGT
>JAZGTI010001684.1:0-34947 GCA_036877585.1 Botia kubotai
GAGCCCCCTCTGCTGCTCCCCACTCTGCTGCCTCGCCTAAACGGCTTAAGACAGCGGAGCTGGTTAGCACTCTGGGAGACCTGAGAGTGACTGTGAAGACTTCTCCGTCGGGCCAGTCCCTGTGGTCCTCCCGGTCCTCTACAGCATCGAGGTCCGAGCAGCCAGGTGGTAGTGCGTCCCCCCCTCGGGGGGCCCGTTATCACTTTTGGTGCTCCGGATGAGGACAGGACGACGCTGGACTCCCCCCTTCAGGGCGGGCAGGTCCATCTGACTCTGACTCGGAGCTGACGGCCGTGCTTTCCCGGGCAGCTGCGGCCATTGGGCCGGAGTGGAATCCTCCACCCAGCCCAGAGCACTCGCGGTTGGATGATTGGTTCCTGGGAGCCGCTCGGGAGGCCCATTCCCGTCCCACCCCAGTGAGTGCCTTTCTTCCCGGAGGTGCACACAGAGGTTCAGAAGTCGTGGAAGGCACCTTTTCGGCTCGAGCCCGGCCCCGGCACTTCTTCGGGCATGTCTCTCGCCCCTCTGGTACCGCTTGCACGGAGTCTGGGGGCCTGGCTAGTGCTCCACAGCCCGTCTCGCTGGCTCCTGAAGACGATCAGATTGGCTACGTGATTCAGTTCGCCAGGCGGCCCCCCAGGTTCCGCAGCATTGCTGGGCGCCACCGAGGTGGACTGGATGCCGCGGCCCTGCGAGCGGAGATTGCGGTCCTCCTGGCGAAGGACGCAATAGAGCCTGTCCCTTCAGCCGAGATTAGGTCTTGGTTTTACAGCCCGTACTTCATCGTGCTGAAGAAGGGAGGTGGGCTGCGGCCAATCTTGAACCTGCGTGTCTTAAATCGGTCCCTGCACAAGCTACCGTTCAAGATGCTCACGCAGAAACGCATTCATGCGTTCGCGCCAACGATTGGTTCGCAGACCTGAAGGACGCGTACTTTCATGTCTCGATCCTGCACACAGGCCGTTCCTACGGTTCGCGGTCGGGGGTCGGGTGTACCAGTACAAGGTCCTCCCCTTCGGGCTGTCCCTGTCGCCCCGTGTCTTTACCAAAGTCGTGGAGGCTGCCCTTGCCCCATTGCAAGAGGTGGGCGTTCGCATCCTCAACTATCTCGACGACTGGCTCATTCTGGCCCAGTCTCGAGAGCAGTTGTGCGAACACAGGGACCGGGTGCTCTGGCACCTCAGCCACCTGGGGCTTCGGGTCAACTGGGAAAAGAGCAAGCTCTCCCCAACACAGAGCATCTCTTTTCTCGGTGTGGAGCTGGAACAAGTTCAGCACCAAGACTGTGGTCCCACTGAAACTTTTTCAGAGGCTCCTGGGGCATATGGCATCTACGGCTGCGGTCACTCCGCTTGGCCTGATGCATATGAGACCACTGCAGCACTGGCTACACGACCGGGTCCCGAGGTAGGCATGGCACCGCGGCACATACCGGGTGACTATCACTCCAACGGGCTGCCGAACCTTCAGCCCTTGGTCGGACCTTGCCTTTCTATGGGCCGGGGTGCCCTTAGAACAAGTGTCCAGGTACGTTGTTGTCACGATGGATGCCTCCAATACAGCTGGGGCGCGCCGTATGCCACGGGCAGGCAGCTTCGGGCTCCTGGATGGGATCTCGGCCCATGTGGCATATCAATTGCCTTGAGTTGTTGGCAGCGCTCTTGGCTCTGCGCCGGTTTCTTCCGTTGCTGCAGGGCAGGCTCGTGTTAGTCCGTACGGACAACACGGCGACGGTGGTGTATATCAACCGCCAAGGTGGGATACACTCGCATCGCATGTCTCAACTCGCCCACCGACTCCTCCTCTGGAGTCAGCTGTGACTCGGGTCGCTTCGCGCCACTTACATTCCGGGCGAGCTCAACCGTGCGCCTGATGCGCTCTCATGACAGCTGTCGAGCCCAGGAGAGTGGCGACTCCATCCCCAGGCGGTCCAGCTGATCTGGAGTCGATTCGGGGAAGCACAGGTGGACCTGTTTGCTTCCCGCGAGTCCTCCCATTGCCCACTGTTTTATTCCCTGTCCGAGGCACCCCTCGGGACAGACGCGTTGGTGCACAGCTGGCCCCGGGGCCTATGCAGAAGGGTACGCAGAAGGGTAAGGCCCTCTCCAAACAGAGGTTGGCCCACTGGATAGTGGATGCCATCACCTTGGCTTACCAGGCCCAGGGCATGCCGTGTCCCCCCGGAGTGAGGGCTCACTCGACTAGGAATGTTGCCTCCTCCTGGGCTTTTGGCGCACTGCGCCTCTTTAGCAGACATCTGCAGAGCTGCGGGCTGGGTGACACCCAACACCTTCTATAACCTCAGGGTAGAGCCTGTGTCCTCCCGTGTGTTGGGGCCCACTGGCTAGTGGGCGGAAGGACGGGCTTGGTGTCTTTGCTTGCATTTCGCCTCCCCCCTGGGATAGGGGGACTTAGGCAGTTGTATTCCTTCGCAGTGGTTTCCCTGTAGTGAACCCTACGTTGTGATTCCTCCGGCACCCGCCGGCGAGCAGGCTCGGCGGAGGAGCCTCACGCCAGGTCCAGCACTTGTGTATGTATGCCTCTGTCAGCCCCTGTGCTGGGCTAGGTGCTCCATGGGTAGTGATTCCCCCTTGGTGATCCCTCATGCGTATCTTCCACGGTACGGTTCCTCTATCGGTGAACCCGTGTCTTTCCCATGGTGCCAGTATGGCTACCTGTCTCTGACTGAAAGGGAATGTCCTGGTTACATATGTAACCTGAAGGAGGGAACGGAGACGTTACGTCCCCCGGCTGCAAGCCTGACTCGCTGCTGATTGGCCGGGACACATCTCGGCTCCTCAGCAAGAACCTGAAAGCGAGCGCTTTTGCCCAATGCTTATTGGCTTTTACCCAATGCTCATTGCTCATTGGCGCGTGTTTTTCTACACAAAGATGATAGGGCTCTTAAGCAAGACCCCATACGTCAGTCAGTTGATGTAACGTCTTCGTTCCCTCCTTCAGGGAACGGGGGTTACATATGTAACCAGGACGTTCTCTTTAATCAATATAACATCCAGCGAAGATCAACTGGAGCTTCAACTAACTGCATCAGGACTTTTGGACATTCAGGACATTCTTTCAATGGACAAGACAGGCAAGTGTCATACTCAGTCTTAGTACCTGATGCATTAATTATCATTAGCCACATGCTTATTAGAGTGTTAAATTGATTATTATTCCTCAAATTAGTTATTGATTCTAATCAAGTATTAATATTTCTCCTTTGGAATAATATTTGTTTCTGCAGGTAATGGTAGCGAATAGATATATTAACATTCATTTTGAGCAAACCTGTTCATAAATAATGACATTTTTGATGGAGAATGTTTATTTGTGTTTATTTGTGATTTCAATAAATATTAACTCAATATTAATAATGTAATACACAACATAGTATATTACAAATAAGTGAATAATTGTTAATGATTAATGTAAGTAAAAGATTTGGGGTGTAAAACAATGATTTTAAAGATTGTTTTTGTAAACTATCCAAGACACAATATGATGCACTCAAACATGAATTTATGCATAAATGTGCAATCCACTGTCCTCTTGCTTTTATGTAATCAGGAGACAATCTCTTCTCAGTGGACTGTTAACTTACAAGATACTTGACATGACAACAGATGGCAGTAAAGTATTTTTTGTGACGTTTGTGACCTGGTAAGAAGAAATGATGCTGCGCTGCACTGGCAGAGGTGTAAAGTACCTGAAAACCATACTCAAGTAAAAGTAAAGATACCTATTGTAATAATTACTCCATTACAAGTTACAAGTGACCAATTTAAGTCTTAGGCTTTGTTTACACACAAAAAACAGATTTGTTACTCACATCTGACACAGATCGGAATTTGTTGCACTTGTGTAAACACACGAGATCTGTTTTTTCCTATCTCATCTGGGCCATTTTCAAATGTGGATTTAAATCGGATACATATCCGATATCCAAAACCTGGCTGCAATGCCAGCTCAAAATAAAGAATATTAAAGCCAAATATAAGGAGGCTGTAAGGGTATATGGAGTTGTTATGCTTTTGCTTTAATTTATTGCTGTTGGGTGTGCTTTTGCCGATTTTTGAAAAGATTAATTAGCAAAAGTCCATCCACAACTCGAGGGTCAAGCTCATATTAGTGAACATTTACTCAAAGAATAATGAAGAATATTTACTCAAATACTTAACAGTGTTCACACCACTGAACGTTGGTCATGAAACTTAGCATCCACCTACTTCATTGCTTAAAAACACCTACAAAACATTACTTAAGGTCAACATAAACGTCTAATTATACCTGGCCTTAATTACATCTATGTTGATACTCTAGCAGGGATAAAATGTGTATTTCAAAAGCACTGTGAGTTGTTAATCGTAATCTGTTTTATTTACTTACGATACTCTTAAATGAATCACATTAAACATCTAAATTAATCTCACTGAAAATGCATGGGTTGGCTGCTAAAAAGTTTTGTTTATTAAAAATACATGATATAGGCAATAACAGCAAACAACCATTTTTGAAAGCATAAAAGGGTCAATTGTTATGTTCTACATGCAAAAACATTATAAGAAACAAACACTTTCACTTACTAACACTTACTACAAAGATATTTACTATCAAATTAAACATGGTATTGGAAAAATAATTGTCAATGTGTGTTAAATGTTAAATCAGATTTGTTTACAATAATGTTGAGATCATTTTATTATGTATTGGGTGGCAATATAAAATACTACCAAACACACTTGCAAAAAAAAATATTCTTGTATATTTGAAATGTGATTTATTAAGCCATTTCCTAACAAAGTGAGTGAAGTGACGCAGAAGGTTGCAGGTCTGTGACAGCAGGAAGAAAACAATGCTAAATGTAAATAATATAAGGTCATGGTAATGTATTTTATCACAGATTCATAGTCACTTGATTGAAGCTATCTAGGTTGGTTGCTGTCATTCTCAAAAAGCTTTAAACAAAATGTACACAAGGCACATAATGTAAAGCGTATGCAATTCATCATCATATTAATTCCTTTTTTTGGGGGGTATGGTTTTTAGAACAATAAACAATTGTTTATTGTTTATTTATACTGTTGCAAGTTGAGCCAATGTAAGTTCTAAAGCAAAACCAGTTTGTAAGAGATTGTACTGACAAAGTACAGTTGTATATGATTACAGTTCATCTTGAAAAATATGTCAGTCACGTGTTAATAAACAGAGGTTTACTAGGCACCTCAGTCTTTTACCTTCTGTCATATGGTAGGCCTGTTCTACATCTGCTCAGGCTCAGCATCCATGCAGGTTTCCCAAGGATTTCTGGGTATTTGTGGCATAGAAATGAACAGTAGACCAATTCCACTAAGGAGAAGCAGGACAAAACCTGTGCAAGCACAAGCAAAAGACCAGGAATAGTAATATTCGATCCAGATAGTCTCCTTGCTTTCTATCATTCTCTTGACTGACTGCCGCATCACCTCTACAGAGATAATGGCACACAGACCTGAGAACAGAGAAGATTAATAATAAATATACAATGGCTCCTGAAAGTATTGTAAAATTAAAAAGCAATTATTTGGTCATTATTTAAAGCAAAAACTGGTCTCAAGGTCATTTTCAATGGTTGTAGTTTGAATATAAATTTACCTGGGAAGTTATATTTCTCCCAGAACCTCTTTGACCAATTAGACATTATAGAATTTTGTTTATTCAAAAATTTAAGTGTACTATTTATCTACGTGTATGACTTTCAATACTATTGATCATTTATTGTAATTATACATTTAGTTGGTTGACTATTATGATATATTTTATGCAATGATGCCAATGACACAAAATGACAATGACACCAAATAAGAAAGCAATCTACCTGGGTGAAACACCACAGTATGCAAAAGCATCCTCCATACAGTTACAAGAAATATGTTTCTGAACCCTTTGGAATTATGAAACATTCAAAAACTAAGAAATCTTGTAATTTCTTCTTTTCATCTACTTTTTCTTAGATATAGAATTTAATAAGCACTTACATAAACAAAAATTGATTTGAATGGGTAAGAGCAACTAAACAAATGCTGCTTGAACAGCAATACGTTAGTTTGTTTTTACATGTACAACAAATGAACGATCCCGTAAAGCTTAAAACACAGTACAGGAGTTATATGGATTTTGACTGTTATTTGCCATTTTGAGCTTGGACTACTATAAAAATTATTTTACAATACTCTGTTTATTTAAAATGAATACTGTGGGCCTGCTGACAAAAAGTTTGTTTTCAATGAATCTTTTTATTTTCCAACAAACAAATACAAATGAATCATTTTATTAATAATTTGTTTTAAATGTAAAATAAATACTGAGATTGTAGGCTCATGTTTTAGCTCTTTTGTAAGCAAATGTATAATAGATATATATCTAGCAACTGCATCTGACTGAACCAATAAGATGTAAGGACCTGGAGAGCAAAGGACACATAGATCAAGAAAAACACAAAAACATTTTTATTTCCTTACTTGAAACACCTGAGAGGTGAGTAGGTTAACCAGTAAAAGGAAAGCTTCAAAGAACTTTCTGTGTGTAAATGGCCATAGCAACATATTCTCTGAACATAATCCTCTCCTGTGCAGGTTATGTTCCAGGGTTAATATACTTCAAGAAGAAATTATTCTTCATACTCAACACTATTCCACACACAGCACCAAAATTGTTGTGAGTTTTGTCCACATTAACTAGTGTGTTTGTGTGTGAATGTGTCAGGTGACCCCCCCGCACACCAGCTAAGAATTTCACCTTAACAGTCCAAGAATTATCCAATTGGATCCTTCAATAATAGGAACGTTTTTTCATCGGACTTTTATGAAGGATTTTGTGAGATTTTTGCCAACATGTAGAGCCTCTTCCTGTGTTATCAACACAAGAAAGACGCAGTTGTAATGAAATTAAATGAAATGAACTAAAAATGTACAAGAACAAATGACAACACTAAATGACTTTTTTGGTGTCTACATTCATAATTCATAGTTTGATCAAAACCAGAATCTAAAAGGATATTAAGATATCTGTAATACTTACGGAGTTACAGGCAGGCAAACTGGAAATATAATTATTGTCAATATTGGCATGTAATGCACTAAAGATTACTAAAGTCAACAGATTCACAGACCAATTCACAGACCTACCAATCTTTGTGTAAAATAATGATGCTGGAACACAGAGATGAGGCTCTGAAGTTGGTGCAAAAGGTCTTTAACTATCTGAGCTCAACTTTGTTGCAAATGTGTTATTGCCTTTTTGGATGGACATTTAAGAACTTGACAATCTATTACCAGCTCCTAATGCCAGAGCTGGGTAGAGTAACCAAATACTTTACTCAAATAAAAATACAAGTAATTACAGAAATTATTCTTCAAGTTAAAGAAGAAGCATTCTGTTTGTCTGGACTAGTAGCTGTTTGCTAGTAAAAAAATTAACTACTAGACACTTTAAGCCTTTGGCTAATTGAGTAGGGGGGCCCAGCTAAGAAGTAATCAGTGAGCCACTATTTAGGTAGCACTCAAAACTTGAGCAGCAATGGAAGCGGCAGCAGTTGTGTGAAACCCTCCTTCTGAGAAAACCTATGAGGGTGAAGACATGCCACTCTACCTGCATGACTCCACTGAGCAGAGACACTGCAGGCTATTTGTTCCCAATGTGGTACCAGTTTTTGTTCCCAATACCTGTTCCTTTCTGTTACTTCACCTTCTGCTAACATGTATTTTCAATAAGTGTCCACTGTTCATTGCAGACATAGATCTACACAAAAGAAGGCAAGAAATCATCACATCTAGGCTTCCTCAGAAGAGGCGCCTCATCAACCTTTGCTGTTGGATTGTGGAACTGCCAGCTGGCTATCAACAAAGCAGATTTCATTCCTGCCTTTGCCAGCCAGTCAAACCTCTGAGTTTTGGCATTGACAGAGACATGGATCTGCAAGAAAAACACTGCAACCCCATCAGTCCTCTCTACTTACTTTTACACACATTCCTTATCCTTCAGGGCAAAGGGGGTGGACAAGTTCTTATATCTGGCTTTCTGAGACCCTTCACAGCCACCGGACCAACACCTTTAACAGCTGCTGATGATGATGATGAGTTTGCCAATTTCTTCACAAACAAGCCATCAACAACTAATTCTCAGCACCACACATCTCTAACCCCTCTTTACCTTCATGCCTTCCTACACTCTCCTCTTTTCCCCACAGCCATCATCCTTTGCTGTTGGATTGTGGAACTGCCAGCTAGCCATCAACAACCCTATCCCCTCGCATCTACTGCATGCAATCTCTTTGTCACTGCTGCCTGAACTCACACACATTCTAATACGTCCATCACTACAGGAAGCGTTCCTTCTTCATTCAAGAAGTCTTGGGTAACCAAACTGCTCAAAAAAATTATAAACACTTAACCCTTCAGCAGTCGGAAATAATAGAGCAGTTTCACTTCTACCGTTCCTTTCAAAGGTTCTTAATGTCGTATTTAAACAACTCTATCTCTCACTGAACAACAAACTTAAAAGGACATTCCACAGAGACTGCCCTTCTATCCATTGTTTAAAATCTATGGCAGGCCTTTCCAACCTGGGCCTGCACTCTGAGCTGGTTCAGCTCATCTCACATACAGATTCTTCAAGGTATCCTGGAGGGGAGAGGAATCAATGTCATATCAGCTGGCAACTGGGGTTCCTCAGGAATCGGTTATTGCTCCTCTTCTCATCTAAATATAAATAGCTTCTCTGGGTTCAGTCATTGAAGCGCAGGACTTCTCACACCATTGCTATGCAGACAACATGCAGCTTTACTTTTCATTACAGCCCAATAACCCCACCATTTCTGCTTGGATCTCTGCTTGCCTTTTAGACATCTCAGCCTGGATGAAGAAACAACATCTTTAGCTCAACCTCAGTAAGATGGAACTCCTGGTAATTCTGGCCAACCCATCATTAGAACACAACTTCACTGTTGAACTTTTACACCTATTCAATCCACTATGAACCTTGAGGTGGTATTTGATGACCAGCTGAAATCCACAACTCACATTGCAACAATATCTTGGTCAGGCAGGTACATACAACATCAGAAAAATCAGACTTTTCCGGCCTGAGCCTCCTAGTCCAAGCACTCATAATATCAAGGCTGGCATACCGCAATAACCAACTGACTGGCTTTCCAACCAATGCAAACTGTTCTGTAAATGTCTAATTGTTTTTGCTTACAACGGGTACCAAATCGCTCTCTAAGGCATTCACCTATTCTGTTCCTTCCTCTTTGAATGAGCTGCCAGCAACTCAATCTGCCGAGACCCTCACAACCAAGAAACAACTTAAAACGCACCTGTTTTGTAGACACCTGACTAATCCCTAAAGCTTTAATCTTTAACGAGGTTAAACATTGTTTATAAAAAAACCTGTCTTTTTCTACTCTTGATCCTGTCACTAGCATCATAACTATTCATACATAAATGAAGCTTTGTAGACTAGGCTTATTGGTTCTTAGGGGAAAATGTTAAATGCTCTCTCTCTTTGTAAGTCGCTATGGATAAGAGCAACTGTTAACTAAATAAATGTAATAAATGCAGATGTAATAAATGTAAAAGTCATATTGTTATTCTGATCAGAATATATATAATACATTTTCTAAAAAGATCAACTCAAAAGGGTGTTTTATTTGCAAGATCTAAGTAAAAAGAGACAGCATCCTTGGAATAAACTATGCATTTCATGTATTAAAATGATAAACATTGCTCAATAATAAAGTAAGTGTTTTTCATCAAAAATGTATCAGAGTAAGAGTAAAGGTGTCTACCTTTAAATTTACTCCTAAAAGAATGGTTTAATCTTTTATCGTCTTCTAGCACACAAACTGGAGACTCAAAACAGGAAGTGTCTGGTAAAGGCAAGCTTACACTACATGACATTTGGCCAGATTTTGCTGTTGCAGACAGATTTCTAAGGTCTGCGTCAAAATCCCCAGGACGTGACCAAATCATTGCTTGTTGTGGTTGGCAATGCTTGTTAAGTATGAGCAGGACAGCATGATGGTTTGAGCTGGGAACCAGCAGTCACAGCCTGCAGTCAAGACTGCCTGTTGACTAAAGGTCTTGTAGCTTGTCCACCTTGTCAGTGTTGTGTTGTGTGTTACGCTGCTAGGCAGGGAAACAACATCGGAGTGGATTGCTGCCTTTGCACAAAGTAGGCGATCCACAACCACAACATTCTTATCGGCATACACCTACATTGAGGGTTGGTTAGATGGAAACTATTTAAACTATTGTGGCTTTGCCTGTCGAAACACCCAGCCTGGATATATACCCTATTTATATCGTATATCTGGGATGGAAATTGGCATTCAAATTCCACTCAACAATTTTCATTGGCCTTTTATATGAAGATCAGAGATAATTGGGTCTCCCAAGAGGAAAAAAGTATTCATACCCCTTGAACTTTTCCACATTTTGTCATCTTACAATCACAAACTTAAATGTTTTTATTGAGATTTTATGTAATAGACCAACACACAGTAGCACATAATTGTGAAGTGGAATAAAAATGATACATGATTTTCAAAATTTTAAGCAAATAAAAATCTGAAAAGTGTGGTGTGCATTTGTATTCAGCCCCCTGCGTCAATACTTTGCAGAAAAAGGTGGCTCTACAATTACAGCTGCAAGTCTTTTGGGGTATGTCTCTTTGCTTTGCACATCTAGAGACGGAAATTTTTGCCCATTCTTCTTTGCAAAATAGCTCCAGCTCAGCCAGATTGGATAGGGATTTAGGTCTTGACTTTAACTGGGCCATTCTAACACATGAATATTTTTTGATCCAAACCATTCCATTGTAGCTCTGGCTGTATGTTTAGGGTCATTGTCTTGCTGGAAGGTAAATCTCCTTCCCAGTCTCAAGTCTTTTGCAGTCTCCAACAGGTTTTGTTCCAGGATTGCCCTGTATTCAGCTCCATCCATCTTCCAGCTTCCCTGTCCCTGCTGAAGAAAAGTATCCCCACAGCATGATGCTGCCACCACCATGTTTCACAGTGGGGATAGTGTGGTCAGGGTGACGAGCAGTGTTACTTTTCTGCCACATATAACGTTTTGCATTTAAGCCGAAAAGTTCAACTTTGGTTTCATCTAACCAGAGCACCTTCTTCCACATATTTGCTGTGTCCCCTACATGGCTTGTGGCAAACTGAAGACGGGGACTTATGTCTTTCTTTCAACAATGGCTTTCATCAATGTTTGCTGAAAATATTGTGCATTTTTTCCATTTCCAAGAGAGACTGTGTTAACATCTTTTCAATTAAAAAAATCACCAAAATCTGTTATTTATCAAGGGGTGCCTAAACTTTTGCATAAGACTGTAGTTGCCATTTATATATAGTCATATTGATACAAAAATGGTTGTTGCAATTACAGTGGTTTGACAGAGGACAACCCTTGAAACCAGAATAGATACCATCGCAGAGATGCTAGCTGATGTCGGTGCATCCATTAAACTGGAAGCCAATATCCAATGCCGTGGGACTGCTTTGATAGCTGCTGATGCAACATTCATGAATGTCCAGCTGTTGCCATGCCAAGATCTGAGCAGATATTGGGAATCACATGACTAGAAGGTGCTGAAAGCACTGGACTAGCAACTATCAGAACTGGACATGCTGGAAATTGTGGTGTTCCAAGCTCCATGGCCAGCGGAACTAGCTGCCCACTGCTCCTCCCAAAATGTGCTCCCCACCAACAGTGAAGGGGGACCCATCTAACAAAAGTGCATAGTCCAGGAATTCAGCCAGAGACCCTCAAGGACCATCACAAATGCGTCTGGATTGTTTGCGATCAATAAGTCCATAACAGAAGAAATCAATAAAAGCAAATCTGGGAAGTCAGTGAAATTTGTGATGTCTAGAAAGTATTATGGTTCTTGAGAAATTGGTTACCTTGGCAAAGACGGATGATTCTTGCTGCTAGATCCATGTGTGGCAAAGTCTTGTTGCAAACTGTAGCAAAAACTTGTTGCAAAAATAAGACGTTCCAAACACAGCTTTATTGAAGGTATTGTGACGAGTCTCTCCGGGCTCATCAGCGTCGCCCTGGCAACCAACGCAGCACACCTGCACGTCCTCATCACTGGCTAACCGGTCACAGCTGCTCTTCATCAGCAAGCGGCATCAAAAGCCGCCAACGCTCTCGCCGTAGCAGTTCTAGGAGAACGCATGGTGTCTAACTGCTGTCTTTTGTCTCCTTACCTCAGAGAGCAGCGAGTGACCGCCAGCCCGTCAGCTTCGGAGCACGCCTGGACACCCAGGGCGTTTCTCAATACCAAGTTCGCAAAGTCTGGGCTTACGTTCTTGCAAGTTCGAACTTGGCAAGTTCGACTCAGGAGTCTGAACTCTCGAGAACAGTAGTTCTCCTGCGCCATTACGAAATGTCTGTTGGCGCGAACCGAATTCTGGGTTATGGGCTTTATCAAGTCCACACAAGTCACCTCCTGATGCATCCTCGATAAAAGGGGCAGAGCAAGAACTCATCCGGGATTTGAACTGTACTTGGCTAGATGTGAACTCTGAATTGGAACGGTACTTGGGCGACGACTAATGACGTTTCACAAGTCCACAAGAACACAAGTACAGACAAGAACGCATATTGAGAAACGTCTCCACTCTCCACGGACACAAGGAGCACCCAGAGCACCCCCACGCCATTCTCATCGCACCTGTCTATTTCATCACTTCGATTCACTGTAATAAACCCACCCTCCGGCTTTTTCACAGAGCCTGCCTTGTCGTGTGATCCTTCACCCGTGACAGTATCCACAATCTTAATCCAAGTAACAGGCAAGGGATCAAAAACACAGGATAAATAGTCCTAACCAACAATAGAGTATAAATCACAAATCAAGAATTGAAACTAGGAAATCAGGTCAGAGGACCAAAACATGAAAAGGAAATAACAGATGCTTAGAATTGCAGCATAATACTAACAAGGCTTCACAAACAATGACTGTAAGACATAATGCTTATACAGGGCGATCTAAATAGGTTCATGAAACAACTGAATGCAATTAGGGATTATGACACCAGACAGAGATGAGAGGGAAATGTTGTCCATGATTGAATGGAAATGGTCTGAGGAGTGCCTTCAAGTGGAGGTAAAGGGCATTCCAGCTAGTAATTGTGACAAATATATAAATGAAAATCTAAATAAATGTGACCCTGTCTGTGAAATCCAGACTAAAGTTTGGATGTTTGGAAGATTATGAGCATCAAAGTTTTATTAATTATTTTAATATTTCATTTAATCAATAATAAATTAAATTCACTATGATTTAAATTTTTTGACATGGTCTTACTTATTAACAATATTAGACAATATTAAAGATCAAGATTATATTTTCTCTTTCTATTATATTAAACATCAAGGTTATATTTTCACAGAATGTTCTTTACTTTATGTAAGATGGTTTTATGTAAAAAAACCCACAAAAAATTACTTTAGCTGGGTATATGCGTGTATATATATATATATATATATATATATATGCTAAGAACCTCTAGCAGCCGATGCCTGTACTATCGTTGTGGGATATATGAAATCCTATTTACTATCGTCTATTTAGACACTGTTTTCATCATGACTCCAGTGATGCTACAAGTTTATAGCCAATTTGTAATGCCTAGTTGCTTTTTACCCAGCCTGTATGTGGACAGATGTTTTCTATATGGAAACAATGTGCATTGGGAAAGCTATATTAACATTTTATTGAATATTTGTAAATGTTCCTCTATGGCTATTTTTCAGATATGCTCAGTGTCTTACCTGCAAAGGCAAAAAACATGCCGGCAGGCTTGTACAGGTAATCCTTTCCCTTCTTGAGGGAACCCAATACACACAAAGTGCCCAGAATTATAAAGACAAGACTGAAGATGGCTATGGCAGCTGCTGAGATGTTGTACTCTAAGTAAAGACAAAGATAAATCAGCAAGATATACATTTTCTGAAGACTAATAGGATGTTGTATGCTTTGGGAGGGGGAAAATATGTAATTGGGAAGTTATAAACTCATTTCATGCATTACAGTTCTTTTCTTAGAAGCCTGTATGAATGGATTCCATTTACTACTTTGCAGAATAATATACAATATCCAAGGGCAATCTGTGGAAAGAACAAATGTGCACTTTAAAGACACTCCAATTAACCAAAAGAGGCCTTAGTTCCTGTAATGATGGCCTTGTAATGATGGGTCAGAAGAGTTAGGATCCATTCACAGTATTTTAAGAGTAAACAAACAGGCAGCAAACAATCGAAAAACAAAAACAGCCCAAGATCATACACATAAACACAACCAGAATATAACAAGTGAAAAACGCTTGGTAATGACACACAAGGCAAATCAAGACTTCGCAATGATGTTGAGTTTGAGTACAGTTTAGATAGATGACAGGAAGTGATCAGACCCAGGTATGCAGAATTGTGGGTAGTGTAGTTCAATGATTGTCCGGGTTAATATTCTTGAGACGGTTTCCTCTGGTGGCGCTGCGGAGGCGGTACTGGAGCCTCCTCCGTAACAGAGCACAGGAGAATAGGTAGGACCAGGTCAATGTGCGTTGGCTTGACGTGCCTGGTGTGTCTGAGGAGAGTTTGCACGAAAAGAAGGCACAGGGAAACATTTTAGGGGGTGTGCCATGACTTTGTGAGAGTACAGATTAGGGTCAAGATGTTTCAGGATGGGAGCTAAAGTGAAATGTCTTTTAAGGTCTTGGAGGGAAAGTTTTGCCTGCGGGGACCAGCGAAGTTTACCTGATGTTTGCTTGGTGAGGGAGGTCTAAAGTCTCTGATAAACCTCTGGTAAAAATTGGCAAAGCCCAAAAATCTCTGCATCTCTTTGACGGTCTTGGGTTGTGGACACAACCTCGACCTTCCTCTCATCCATGGCCATGCCTTCCTGGCTGATGATATACCCTAAAACGATGTGCTAGTGCAATAAAATATGCATCTCTCTTCTTTGACATACAATTGATAATGTAATAGACGCTTGAGGACAGACCTTACATGTTCGACGTGTTCTTCGAATGAATGTCAATGTCAATGTAAACTGTGCCATCAATGTAATGTGCCATCTTTCTAGCATGTCTCTAAAAATGTCATTCATGAACGATTGGAAAACTGAGGGGCTGTTAGCAAGGCTGAAGGGCATTACCAAATACTCAATGTCCTGAGGCAGTTGAGAAAGCAGTCGCCCTCTCTAATCCTTACCAGATTGTATGCACTACTTAAGTCCAACTTGGTATAACATTTTGCAAAAGTGCATAAGTTCTTCAGTGTTTTATTTTTATGAGAAATAACAAAATGCTGTGTTCATAACCATAATATGCAGCTGGACATTTCAGATGTTAATGTGTAAACATTTGCTTTTACAGGTGGACTGAAAAAAAACACAATGAACAAAGATGTGAACCAAACAGAAGCAGAAATGGCTCTCTCCAAATTGTTCACTGGAGCAAGAGACAGGGGTGGAAAGAGGGCCATTAGAGCACAGCAGGAGAGAAAACCATCTCCAGGACTATAATGAGTTGTGTGATGAGTCCAAATATTTTAATACCGTAATGTTCAACAGAGTTTATTGTTGTTGTGCTTCTACATTGCCAGTGTAGTTCATTTAAAAGCATTGATGTTTCTGAATGGGGGTAGTTCACCCAAAAATGAACATTCTGTTATCCTGTCTCACCTTTAAGACTCCAAACCCTTAAGACTTTCGTTAATCTTTAGAACACAAAATAAGATTTTTTTTATGAAATCTGCATTTATGTCCCTCCGTTGATCATTTATTCCCTCAAAATTCTGATGCTTTAGAATGTTTGTAAAGAGATCAAAAATAAATCCAAATGAATCGAGCGGTTT
This sequence comes from Botia kubotai, assembly GCA_036877585.1. Lineage (NCBI taxonomy): Eukaryota > Metazoa > Chordata > Actinopteri > Cypriniformes > Botiidae > Botia > Botia kubotai. The sequence goes on from JAZGTI010001684.1 coordinate 15,912, forward strand.
AATCAAAGTCTTCTGAAAAGTCATTATGGCCTTATATGATGAACAGATCAAATTAAGGCTTTTATTCACATATAAACATTGATCAGCGAACAATGTTTACAGCATTCAGTAATGGTAAATGGAAGCGCAAACATGCTTGATTCTGTTCATCTTCATTGATTTGCATTTATATGTGAATAAAACCTTAATTAAATCTATATAACAGATAAAGTAATCATGTCTTTTCATAAGACTAATTAAACTGCAATCATATGGATTTATTGTACAATCTCTTTATTAACATTTTAAAGTGTCAGCATTTTATATGACTTTTTTATATGACTTTTTCTTCTGTGGAACACAAACAAAGATATTTTGAGATATGTCTCAGTGGTTTTGTGTCTATACAATTGAAGTCAAAGGGTTACCAATGTACTTCAAAATATCTTTTATTGTGTTCCTCTAAAGCAAAAAAAGTCATGCAGGTTTCTCTTTTTTATAAAGAATAGACTTTCAACAGAAGGACTGAAATCTCACAGATTTCATTAAAAATGTCTTTGTTTGTGTTCTGAAAATGAATTAATTTCTTATGGGTTTGGAGTGAAATGCAGATGAGATGATGACAGAATTTTCATTTTTTGTTAAAATCACAACTACTGACTGTTGATTATTTCTTTTTTTCCCCCCAAATGTTATGTACCATTGGTTACATAGGACCAGTTGTTGGAAGATTATCACCCTTGATGTTCAACATTTTACAAAATCCTAAATAGTGTGATTGAAAAAAGTGTCAGAAAATAATAAAAAAGTATTTGATATACAGAACCTGTACAGCATTTTAATTTTAAATTTTTCAAATTGCACCTTTTTCATGTTTTTTTCTTTATAGACACTGACATTTACTAAACTGAAATCCTGATGTTACTTTTATGAATTATTAAAAAATAAATAATTTTGGGATAGCACCAAAATAGTAAAATCACAGATAAATTGAAAATAACAATTGAGCATAAAACTGTATAAATATAAATAATTATACTGCCAGTCCAGTACCCCACTGGTAAACCCAAACTGGGCCCTTGTATATACCACATGGGCTTCATAAAGTGGGACCAATATGGGTCTTATGCATGTTGCCCAGTTGGGCCCCACATTAGCCCCAGTCAGATTGTACGTGAGATTCATATGGGCTTCTTAGATAGGGCCCACATGGAACCCGTGGACAAACCCATTTAGGGCCCATGCTTCAAGACCATATGGGGCCCACATTGGCCCCACACTGCAATGTTGGCTGGGATGAAACGGAGGCAAAAGCATCTTTTAAACCAAACATTGTTATTTTATATTCCTTACATTTCATATTTCATTGCACAATCACAGAAGCAATAGGAAAATATATATAGGTTATACATAACGGAAGAGCAACAAACCTTTGAAAAATAATGTGCGGTTATGTTTTATTCCTGTCAACCGATTGTGTAGGTAATTATAAAGTTTACTCTATTTTTCTTTCAATTCACCAGACACTTTTGTTTTTTAAAAGAAGTGGATGAGCATGTTTTAAATCCAGCAGGGTTTGTCTCCCGGACAGATCGTGGTGCCTGTGATAACTTACCAATTATCATCATGCAAACATTATAAAAGTTTGCACATATTTAACAATCGGAAAATCTTTCATTTAACAATGCATGTAAAAGTTTTATAAATATTTAGTATGAAATATACATATTTATATATGTATAAGCTGCAGCGTGCCACTGTGTAATGTCACGCGACAAGCTTTATGCGTCTCCATGGTAACTGGAACGCGATTCTTTGCAAAATAGCGGTTGCATTAAAAAAAACTCACACCGGGGGGATCTGTCTGAAAATTTCGAACTCACGCGTGAAAGGGTTAAGGGCACGATAGTCTATGCAAGGCCTTAAACCTCCATCCTTCTTTTTTATAAAGAAAAACTCTGTGGAAGCTGGGGAGTTGGATGGGCGTATAAACCCCTTAGATAGTTCCTTCTCAATATATTCCTTCACGGTTGTGGTAGGGGGAATATTCAACCCTTAGGTCGAATACCTGCACCACGTATTAATTCTATGGTGCAATCAACTGCACGGTGAGGTTGGCATTTAAGAGGCCTTAATTTTGTTGAAAACCTCCACAAGATCTGCATATTCAGGAGGGATGTTGGTTTTGGGGTTTGGATTGCCTCCTGAGTGACTGGTAGCTTGCAGGGACAATTGACCTTGGACAGACATTGACTGTGACAGTTGGTTCCCCATTGAAGTATCTCAGGAGTATCCCTTCTTCCAGGAGATGACTGGGTCGTGTTGGCGCAGCCAGGGTAAACCTAGAATTATTTTGTGATTTGGTGAAGAGTTGACATTGAACTAAATCTCCTCAGTATGTAGAACCCCAATGTGTAGTCTAATGCTCTTAGTGAGATGACTGACTCCCGCCTTTACTACAGGATGTCCATCTAGGAATCACAAGGGGTTAGTAAGATATTATTCCTCTAAACAAGCTCCTGAGAGATAAAGTTGCCTGCAGCTCCTGAATCAATTAATGCCAGACTAGAAATTATTTTGTCAGCCATACTTAGTTCTATAGGCAAGGTTATGTTGGATGATTGCACTTCTAAGGTGTTAGTAACACTCACCATGAGTCGTTCAGAGGAGAGACGGATAGGACAATTGACTTTGATATGACCTGGTTTACCACAGTATAGACAGAGGTTCTTCTGGATTCGACGAACTCTCTCCTCCTGAGTGAGATGAGTGTATCTCAGCTGCATGGGTTCAGAATTGGGCGAGTAAGTCTGGTTCTGGTGAGGAAACATACCAGTAGGTCGACGGGAACAGATTAAATTGTCCATTTGGATAGCCAGCTCGATGAATTCTCCCAGGTTTCTTCCTTTGTCTCAACAGGCCAGCTTGGATTGGAGCTCAGGATTCAACCCCCTACGGAACAGCAATTTGAGTGTCTCCTCAACCCAGTCAGTTTATGCTGCCAGGGTGCGGAGGGTTAAGGCAAACTCAGAAGCAGTTAGGTTAACCTGGGTGATAGCCAGTAGCTGTTCACCCAGGCTCCTACCTCCTGCCAGGTGTTCGAATACCTCCCTGAAGTTTTGGAGGAAGATATTGAAGGTAGGGAAAATCGACCCGTTTAACCTCCATACAGCTGTGACCCAGTCCAGAGCTTTCCCCGTCAGCAGAGAGCACCCGAATGCTACTTGACTTGAGTCAGTGGTGTACAAGGAGGGTTGTTGATTCACAAATAACGAGCATTTAGAGGGAGAACCATCAGGGAAGGCGAGATGTGGGCTTACTGGTGCAGATGCAGTGGGTGGCGGATTGAAAGACATGGTTGGGCTGGAAGTATCTTGTGGCATGAGTCACATTCCCTGAAATGCCTTGACCAGCTCCTCGATGAGTGTGGACAGGCAGTTTAGCTGGTGTTGGTGCAGAGCAATCTGCAAGGCCTGAAAAGACAGCTCAGACGACAGTTGCATGAGCGCTGTTGAATCGCTGTGGCGAAGTCTTCTGTAATGATGGGTCAGAAGAGTTTGGATCCATTCGCAGTATTTTAATAGAGTAAACAAACAGGCAGGGTCAAAACACAGCGAACAGGTATAGTGGAGGCAATACAGAGAGTAATCATTAAACAGGCACGGGTCAGGGCAGGCAGCAAACAATCAAAATGGTAAGAACAATCCAAGGTTGAGACAGGCAGCAAACAATCACAAATGAGTAAAGCAATCTAGAAACAAGGCAGGCAGAAAACAATCGAAAAACGAGAACAGTCCAAAATCATACACGTAAACACAACCAGAATATAACAAGGGAAAACGCTCTATGACGCACAAGGCAAATCAAGACTTCGCAACAATGTAGAGTTTGAGTCCAGTATATATAGGGTGTGGTTGATGGAGATCAGGTGGCAAACAGAAAGTGATCAGACCCAGGTAGGCGTGGTGGAGGCGGTACTAGAGCATCCTCCGTAACAATCAGGGCACAGTAAAGTAAATTACAGGCATTTAACAATGACAACAGAATTGTAATTGCCTCTAATGATTTTCCAGCAATTTGCAGTTTTGATTAGTAAAATGAAATGCAGTCTACCAGGGTGGCATAACACCGTATACAACTGTTAAAGGGATTGTTCACCCAAAAATGAAAATTCATCCATGATTTACTTATGATTTATGATTTATATGACTTTTTCTTCTGTGGAACACAAACAAAGATATTTTGAGATATGTCTCAGTGGTTTTGTGTCTATACAATTGAAGTCAAAGGGTTACCAATGTACTTCAAAATATCTTTTATTGTGTTCCTCTAAAGCAAAAAAAGTCATGCAGGTTTGTAATGACATGAAGGTGAGTAAATGTTTTTTAAAAGGATTTTTAAAGAAAAGAATTTTAAACTTTTTGGATGAGCTACCCCTTTAAATGTTTCACAAATGTTTTAAATACTCCAGGGATTAATTTTGTACTCTGCAAAAGAAAACGGTACACAAAAGCATTCTCAAAGCAGTTGGTTTGACCACAGTCTAGACGTCTTTTTTGACTGTATGAACTCACCTCTCTGAGTTTTAACTTCAAAGATCTCAGAGTCTTCCCCTGGTGTGAAGTGTCTGAAGTAGGAGCAGTTGATTTCTGTTAAAAAACAAACATATATAAATATTGATTGTTCTCTTAGAGGATGACAATTACAGTAGAACACTTTTTTAATTTTACTGTACTATTACAAGATGTAGTAAATAACAAGCTGGTGATGTTTGAAACAATATGCATTGTTTGCCTTTTAATGTACACACTGTATAATAATGTGATACAATTTGTAAACTATGCATTTCACATTTTTATTGAAGTGTTATAAGTTATATACGTAATAAATCATAGATAATCTTCAGATAACTTTGTCAATGCTTTGGATTTTAGGTTCTATTCTTTGTTTACCATTGAAAGAGTAAAGAGTAAATGTGTCTTTTTAGACTTAAATGTTATGCCAAGATTCATAGCCATACTTTTACAACTTCATTTCTGCGCATTTATAATATATAAAACTACTAAGACAAATTTAATATTAGTGCACAACACTAATATAGGTCTTATCTGTCATGCACAGTTAAAATATCTGTCTGATCAATAAGATTTGCTATGAACAATAGAAACTGATAAATTAACTGCACTAATAAGTTATGATTTAATGCAACAACTTATATGTGATCTCAAACTGATTTCCAAAAGGAAATCACTCCTCCTTACTGTTAAACTGTTAAGTCAAATGATTCAGAGGAAACAATTTTAATTGTAGTATCCACAAATGTAAAGTTAAAAACAAAATCATAAATGTACCTATTGGCACCATGTGGCCCATTGTCACAAAATTTCCAGCACCATTTTAACACAATGGATATCAGTGTTTGCATTTACATGACAGTCAACTGTTGAGATTTGACATTTACTGCTTAAGTTTGAGCAGCTGTTGGCAGCCATGTTGATTTTGTTTGATATTAGTTAGTTGCAGTGCCCCATATGCATGGAATTTTACAAAGCTTGGCATGTATCTTTAGAATGTCCAGTTGTTTATGTGTATCAAGTTTCATAAAGGTCAAACTTCATGTTTGGTGTATATATAGTGTTTGTTCAAGTCCTTTCTAGGAAGTTCATATTTACAAGCTTGAAGGTCATTATTAAGACAATGTTTGTTCACCTGATTTTGATTGGTAATTTTATATTTCTTTATCTTTTTCAGTTGTTGACCATAGACCCTTTTAGTGCCAACATCGTGGCGTTTAGCTGGAGGCAAACAAAGGAAAAACTGGAGGTGGTGAATGAAAACCAGCACAGTCGGCTACATGTTAGGGGTTTAATATGTCATCATGTTGTGTTGTTAGGTGCCAGAATCGACAGAGAACAGGCTCCAATCTGTAATTTTATCTCATACGTGCTGCCACTGCCTGGCAAAAAAAGACAACAGCTCTGGTTAAACGCAATAAAACGAGCGAACTGAACAGAAACAATTGTCAGAAATGTTCACATTTGCAGCTCATACACTTCAAATCAGGTTAAATAATGTTTTTCTTTTGTTGGTACAGATTATGGTTTGTTTACACATCTAAAAATTTCTCATGCATGCCCACCTAATCAGAAATTGGGAACCAAGGTAATTAATGTCTCACGTAATGCCAGCACATAAGTTAGCTAACTTTGTTAGTAATACAACTAACAGCTAAGTGCTAGCTTTAAACCAGAGACTAAACATAAAGGAAACTGTTTCATCTCCCTTTCTATAGTTGCCATAAATACAATCCTCTTGCATAGAAAGGGGGAAGGAACAGTGAGTAATCTTGTCAGATTGTCCATACATGAGTGAGCATATATGGGTCAGAAAATCAGAAAATTTTCTTCAGTAAATCAGAAAAATCAGAAAATTTTCAAAATCAGAAAATCAGAAAATTTTCTTCAGTCATTGTTAAAAAAAAAAACAAGTTAACAAACCTTGCTAGCTAACGCTGCAAAGTAGACAGGGGAATCATTATGCCTTCACCTAAGTTCTGCCCACAAGTCACAAACCAAGAGCAAATGATAGGTGTTTTCTTGATGATTTGTGTATCTAGGCTTCTAAAGAGAATAATGGTAAATGTAGTTTTCTTACTCAGACCTGTCAGATCATAAACTGACCATTCTGGTACTCTGTTTTGGCAAGCTTTATGTCTATTTTATTCATTAACAGTAAATACACAAGGACAAATGTTTATGAACTTATCACAGTGTGACACCAGACAAAGGAACCAATCAGAATTTAACACATTAGGACAAGGGAACCAATGAGAACATGACATATCAGGAAATAGGGAAACAAAAAAAAACAGTTTTCTGTTTGAAAAAACTTGAAAGCACAAGTCATTTAGTAAAAATGAAGGTCAGACACTATTTCATTTGCTTATTTTTACAACACCTTGATTATTCAAAATTCTTTTGATAATTTTTTGCCATGACAGTGTTTAGATGATGCTAAATTTTATACGAATCAGAGCAATAAGCCTAGTAATTATCCCAGGTTTCCTCTTGTACAGCCATAGGAACCATGGAATAACAGTCACTCTCATGATGAAATGCGGTGGTAGTAGTAGTTGTAGTGTCTAAACTAGCAAACCACCCTATTGTTGTTTCACACAGTCATCATGAACCACAATCACTTGTTATTGTTTGCAGCAGGCTCTGTTGCCAAAGATAACTGCAAGAAATGTAAATGTATGGGTGAATTAAATGACCCAAAAAGAGTTTTGGACCACAGCAGAAATTTAATGATGTTGCTTTGGATAAAAGAGTCTGCTGATGCTAGCGATAGGATGAACAAGGACTTTAAGTTAAAAAGAACATTAAGGATTAGTCAGGTATCCGCGAAACATGCGTTTTTAGTTGTTTCTTGAAGGTTGTGATGGTCTCAACAGATCGGGTGGAGGCTCGGAGCTTGTTCCACCAGGAAGGAACAGAATTGGTGAACATCTTAGAGAGCTGGTACCTCTATGTGGGGAAACAATTAGACGTCACTCGTTTACAGAACATAGTTGGCTGGAGGGGACATATCTGAATGAGTGAGTTGAGGTAGCAGGGTGAAGTTCTGGTGACTTCCCTAAACGCCAGGGTCAGAGATTTAAATTTATGGTGGGCAGCTATGGGTAGCCATTGGAGTGAGATGTGACTTGTGATGTAGAGCTGGTCATCAAACACTGTAACAGCTGTAAGAGTTGATAATCCAAGTTGAACTGTGACGTTGTGTTCAAATGATGGCCAGGATTACCAGAGTTTGGTCTTGCTGAGAATGAGCTGAAGATGCCATTCCTTCATCCAGGCTGAGATGTCTAGCAGGAAAGCAGAAATCCGAACAGAGATGGTGGGGTCATCCGACTGCAATGGTGAGCAAAGCTAGGTGTCATCTGCATAGCAATGGTGTGAGAAGCCATGTGCTTTAATGACTGAAACCAGATAAGTGATGTACATTGAGAAAAGGAGCAAGAACTGATCACTGAGGAACTTCAGTGGTCAACTGATAAAAGCTAACATGGCGCCCCTCGAGGAAGACGTGTTTGCTCGCTCCGCTCGTGAATGCCATCTTTTCTTTCTTTTTTGTTTGTTTCTCATTTACGCTACATTTCACAAATGTTATGCGATTCTAACATACGACAGACAGACAATACTGGACATCGCCAAGTCAGCCAGCCAGTTTGAATTTACTAGTTGTATACCTCCGGAGTTACAACTCAGCACCCGCTTGCACAGCCACCGCCACAACACTCAGGAAGGCCCTGAAGCACCGACATCAAGTAAGGTGGCTGACCCAAGAATAGGACAAAGTACCTGAATCCTCTGTTGAGCTACTGACTCACTTCATACACTGAGGAAACCGGATTGCAGCCTCCGGTAAGACTAAAGGTGGAGGTGTGTGTGTGTTTACCAACAACTCATGGTGTGGAGTCATACAGACTGTTTATAAGCACTGTTCGCCAGCCAGATGTGGAGCTTCTACTGTTAAAATGCCATTGCTATTATCTACCGAGGGAATTTACTGCTGTGTTTTTAGCCGCTGTTTAACTACACAGCCACGCTCGGCAAGCTCCATGATGATATAAGCGTGTTAGAGACGGCTCACCCTAATGCTGTTATTATCGCCGCTAGTGAGTTTAATCAATGCAATTTAAGGACTGTGCTTCCCAAATATTACCAACATGTGAACATTCCAACTCATGAAAATAACACACTGGATCATGTTCACAGCAACATATGCAGTGCATACAAGGCTGAACCCCATCCCCACTTTGGACTCTCAGACCACATGTCTTTGTTCCTGTATCCAGATTACAGACAAAGACTCAAACAAACAAATCCTGTAACCAAACAGGTTAAGCTCTGGACACCACAAACTGAGGACATTTTACAGGACTGTTTTGCTCTAACGGACTGGGATGTGTTTAAAACTGCAGCAATTCGAGAGAAATATTCTGTTAGTGTACAGGATTATGCAGAGTATGTGACTGGTACATCAGCACTTGTGTTGAAAACATCATACCCACCATACAAGTCAGAAAGTTCCCCAATCAGAAGCCCTGGATAAACAGTCAGTTACGGCACATGCTGCATGCTTGATCTCTTGCATTTAAATCAGGCAACAAGACAGAGTACAAAGCTGCAAAGTACAGATTGAGGAAAGCCATTACAGTGTCCATGAAACAGTATACAGAGAAGCTGGACAGTTTTTATTCTACTGCTGATGCTGGGCAGATGTGGCAAGGCCTGCAGCACATCACAGACTACAGGACCATCACAAACCCTACTAGTCCTTAAGACAGCTTACCGGATGACCTCAACATCTTCTATGCCCGCTTTGAGACCTCCAGCGACAACATAGAGAGGCACACACACACTGAGCTCCATTCAGAGCAGCATACTTTACACATTGGACCCCCTGCAGTATGCATATCAGCCCAACAGGTCTACCTCAGACGCCATTGCCGCTGCCCTTCATATTTTCCTCTCTCATCTGGAAGATAAGGACACCTACATCAGGATGCTCTTTATCGACTACAGCTCTGCCTTCAACATCGTCATTCCACACAAACTCACAAACTGTTTGCACTTGGAATACACCCTACCTGACTGGCAGACCACAGTCTGTCAGGATCGGAAATAAGACCTTAGCCACCATCACAATGAACATTGGCACTCCACAGGGGTTCGTTCTCAGTCCCATCCTCCACACCCTGTTCACACATGACTGTGTCGTCAAGGATAGCACCATCCATAAGTTGGGGACGCATTACAGGCGGGGATGAAGTGGCCTACAGGACAGAGGTAGCCAGTCTTGTGACATGGTGTGAGGACAACAACCTCACCCTCAACACAGACAAGACAAACAAGATGATCGTGGACATGAGGAAAGGAAGGAAAATTTTTTATCCAGGAGCTTAAAGTGGAGCCACTTTTTATCCAGGAGCTTAAAGTGGAGAAGGTGAGCAGCTTCAAATATTTAGGGGTTCACATCAGCGAAGACCTCACTTGGACATTTAACGCTTCTCAACTGGTCAAGAAGGCTCAACAGCGGCTGTACTTTCTGAGGAGGCTGAGGAGGTTTGGCATGTCTCCCAAGATCCTCAGCAACTTTTACAGCTGTGTTGTCGAGAGCATCTTGACTAACTTCATCACAGTGTGGTATGGCAGCACTACTGTGAAGGATCGCAGACAACTGCAGAGAATGGTGAAGACTGCTGAGAGGATCACCAGGACTCCACTGCCCTCTCTGCAGACAATTTACCAGCACAGAACCCACAGGAGAGCTGCCTCTATCCTTAAGGACCCCACCCACCCACAACATGGACTGTTCACTCTCCTACCCTCAGGACGAAGGTACAGGAGTGTAAATTGCAGGACCACAGGATTTGAGGGACTCTTTCTTTCCCTCAGCCATAAGATTTTTAAACAGGTAGCTGAATAAACTGATTTCATTACTGCTGGCCTGTTTCCCATCATCTCTATTTATATGCATCTAAATTGCAAACTTGTTATATAACTGTTGCTATTTTCATATTCATTTTGCACATGACTTCAAGTAAAATCACTGCTACTTTTCTTTTCAATTTGCACATGTGTAGTCCATATTTCTATATTCTATATTTCAGAGTTTTATAAAAAAATATATTTTTTCTACTTTAGTTTTATATAACTGTTTTATATAAGCCTGGCATTCACTGTGAACAGCAAAGTAAGAATTTCATTGTACAGGGAAACCTGTTTCCTCCCTGTGCATATGACAATAAACACTTTGAATTGAATTGAACTGATGTGACATTGACTCCTCTCCTCTCCATGATACCTTTGAGGGATCGGTCTGTGAGATACGAGCTGAACCAGTTGAGTGCAGGTCCAGTGATGCCCAGATTAACTTTATAAGCCAAGCAACCTGAGTGTCAGAAAACACACTGAACAGACCAGTAAGTATAAACAAACTTTTTAACAATAGTGCAATCAGTAGCAGATAGTTAATTTTAGCAGCAACAGCAATGACAAAGATGAGTTTTGAAGGCAAGAAGACATATACACAAAATTTAAACAGTCACTGTTTGTAAATATAACTTTCCTTTTCTCTGTAGGTTGCTCTCGTGGAGACTGGGAAACTAGTATGACCACAGTGAGGAGACTGGGAGAGAAAACAGGAACAAAGAGGGGAACATGGAGGCAAGTAGACTTTAGATGAGTACAAATCTAACAGAATGCAGTCTTAGCCATAGACAAGACCAGACGATGTGTATGTGTGTTTGTGGAACGTCCTTATATGGTGCTGTGGTGAAGGGGTGATTGATGACAGCTAGTGACAGTTAGTACTCAGATGATGATGAGCAGGGTAACTGCGTGAGGGTGGAGCCTGGCAATTTCATGACAATATCTCCCTCTCCAAAGACCCCTCCTGAGGGCTGAGAACCCCAGTGACGAGGTGGATGATCTCTACTGCATGGAGCCGTTTTTTCTGGGTGAGTTTTTCAATCTACAAGATATTCCAATCTACCACCTCAATGTTTGGAATCCAGTTTCTCATGTACAGTGGAGGAGAGGGATACAGATGAGTAGTAAGGCTCAAGTTGTGATACATGGAATTCAGGAAAAATGCAGTAGTGTTCTGGAAATTAAAAGTTAAAAGGTTACTAAATTGATTTCCCTGATTTCAAATGTACCAATGTACCTGGGACTCAACTTCATAATCTGATGTCCTTGGTCCAGGTTGGTAAGTAGGAGCTATAGTCCAATTGGAGATCAGAATAGCCCTTATGCCTCTGGATAGCTCCTTGCAGGTGATAATGAGCGGAGTCCTAAACCCTCTCCTGAAATCAGTGATTAACTGATAAAACATCAGAGGGTTCTCCAGACCATGGGAATAATGGTGGCTGATAATGCACTTAGGTCTGTGCTTTGCTGCTATAGTAAGTTCTGAACGTACTCTGCCCAGGTGACAAACTGGTTTCAGGAATTATTGTGGTTATGGCAAATGGTTCAGAGGAAGCAACCAATTTCCTGTACCTTTCTTTCTGTCTGCCCATTCGACTGAGGGAGGTACCTGGATGACCGGCTTCTGCAGAGTTCTGCAGTTTCCATGGCTGTTGGTAACCCCTTGAGAAGAATCAACCAACAGTTTTTGAAAAATTGGTCCACCTTTTTTGTCCACCAACAAAATGCATTTATTTCCTTGGGAAGGAGGGAAATTTGTGATGAAATCCACCTGGGCTAAAATGGGCTACTCGCTTATGGTGAGTTGGCTTAACTTCTCTAATACAATGGAATTGTTGTGTGCCACATTTGAGGAGATAATCCTTGTCTAAAAGTTGTTAGGAGAGAGCATTCATTCCAGCCACTGGCAACTACTAGGGTGTGAAACTGTAGGGCATATTCACTGAAAGACAAATTTTTCCTTGCTTTAAATGATAAAGCTGGTCACCACTGAAAGTATCCCCAGTGGGCTTACCAAAAACTTCTAATGACAGCTGTGTCGTTGGTCCAAACTGCTGCCATAAAATTTCCTCCCACTGCAGTGCCACGTTAAAAGAGATATCATAAAGTATATTTTAGCTCTCTGTCAGAAATCCAACAGAATGTCATCTTAGCCATAAACAGGACCAGATAATGTGTGTTTATGTCCTTATATATGGTGCTGGGGTGATTGGTGACAGCTGGTGATGATTAGTACTCAAGAGATGTTGAACAGCATGCCTGAGTGAGGGTGAGACCTGGGATTTTGTGACACCAAGAAAACTAAATTCTTTGAACTACTTTTATTAGCTGGGCCTTTAGCTGATGCAAAGCATGGTGATACAAATTAATGTCAATCAAGTCAATGACCTAGCCATACTTTACTGTTGATGTTATGCAAACTGAACATCATTTACAGCATTATAACCTGTTACCCACCTGTAATACCTGTAAGCCTCAGGTAAACAGTCCTGAATGCATCTGGAATGTACACTTCCTGTCGAATCATATGGATGCAAAAGCATTATAAAATAAGTGCATGCTTACAACTTGTGTGGTATATTCCAAGTTTCCTGATGCCATACAAATGGGGTTAGTAAAAAACTAACTAAAATATAATCCATTATTTGACGAAAGACTTAAACATGCTTCTCTTTGTATAAGAGTGTGCACAAACAAAGCATGTTTTCTTCTGTACTGTTGTGAATAGCGCTGTTTTTATGGTAGTCACATAATATTTAAGCAAACATGTGTAACTGAAAATACACTAAGGACTGTTTGCCTAAGGCTTTTGGATTACCAGAAATATTGTCATAAATTAAGTTTCTTGCACAGACCTTTCATTTCACATCATACCTCTATATATTGCCATAAGCCTCAGGGATTAATTTAGTGTTTCATGTATCTGTTTTTTTGACTTTTAAAGACATAGCAGCTGTGGACTTGGATTTTATTAATCACCAAGGATCACAGTTTCATCTAAGAAACACTAGATGGCCTGACAGTAAATTAACAGCACGTTTTAATTTTTTAGTGATCCATTACTTTAAGGTGGAAAAAGCATTTAGATGCTAGCTACTGTATACAGGAAGTAACAAAATAGAAAATTTACTATAGAACCAACTTATGGCCGATAAAGTTGAGTACACCTTTTTCTGGGGGTGTCACTGTAAAAACCATTATGGTTGAAACCTCAGACAGGAATAGAAGAGCTGTATTGACTGGATTGTTCTCACTGTAGTGTGTTTATTGTTGTGAGTCATGTTAACATTTAGTATAATCTTCATTTAGTATAATCTATCACTTCATCTGTACTGATGAAGCAAAGCATAGTGGAGTGGTAAGACACAGGCAAGCAGTTGCACCCTGTGTCGCTTGGGTGCAGCATCCACAGTGAGGCAATGGCCACCGAGGGAATGCCTGACTGTATAAAGGAAGTTTTGAAAGATGCAGTGTGAATTGTAAACTTTGTTAAGGCAAAGCTTATAAATTCTTGTTTGTTTTTACATTGAGCAGTGACATAGACAGCGACCACGTCACACAGTTACTTCATACTGGAGTGACTGGCTTCCCAGGGTAAAGGTACTGATGTTTTGCTCTCTGAGCCAACTGCATTAGCGAAAAATACCATATCTTCTTGTTGTTGCATGATTTTTTGTTAACAAACGAGCTAAGTGTGACATAATGAAACTCCTTTCTGAGCTGGCCACACAATTCCGCAGATACTTTTCTGAGATGGACAATCCAATCAACTGGATTCGCCATCGATTCTCTGCCACCCCCATAGCACACCTGCCCATTTGAGAGAGAGAGCCTATTTGAAATCTTTACAAGTGGCTTTTTAAAAATCTGTCACACAAAAATCACTGCCAGATTTCTGGATAGCCTTGCATACAGAGTATCCTGTTTTAGCAAATCAGGCTGTGAAGACATGTAATGCCTTTCTCGACAATGTATCTTTATGCTGGTACACTTGGTAATACCAGAAGATCATATTGATGCTTAAAATATGTTTTAGTTAATTAAAATGCAAACAATATTATTTAATGAATAAATGTTTATATTCTTATTGAATAAACATACTTTATCTAGTATGGTGGTGTAGTATCTAGTATCATTTTGGTGGTATATATACAGTAACATACAATATATACAAAAACAAAATAATGTATTTTTGTGTATATATATGTATATACATTATACATATTGTACATTAATGTAGATGCTTTGCCTATGTAGATCTAAAACCTATACAAACTGTACACAATTTTCATCAAAATCTTTATAAAGTCTATTTATAATATTGACCCTAGCGTTGTATCAATTTCTTGCTTTTTTACTTACCCCCTGGCAAGTTAATGGGTCCGCAGCCTTTACCAATTAATTCCTCATCCGCAGTATAGATGTGCTTCTTACAGAGTCTCCACAGACCAAAGTGGGCTGCCTCACATGTTGTGTTTACTTGATTTACCCGAGGACTCAACACAGCCCAGTGGTCTGTCACCACTGCTGTTAACATAGACACTGAGCCTACCATGATCACAAAAAAAAATAATTTTGCTTTAGTTTCCTTATTCATTTTGTCCAGTGTCCAATGATATTGGATTATTAAGAGGAAAAATGACAAAACAATAATTGAAGAGGAGAAATCACTGAATATCTGGAGAGTATCGAACAGAGGCCTTGTCCAGTCCTTGATTCTTAACCTCTCAGTGCAGAATTGTACTTCTGCATGGATAAAAGGGGCCACATGGCAGTGTCCTAGTATTTATGTTGACACTCCAGACCCAAGCTGCAGCTGTTGGGGCTCATCAGGAAAGTTGATGCCATGGAGGCTTGTCATTAATTCGGTCTGTGGGGGATGAGTTCGGCTTCTATAAATGTGTCTTGTGAGTCTAATGTCTGCTGACAGATCAGGTTCTATGAAGCATAACTAGGATGTGTCTACCCATATCAAAACATTTTTAAGCAATTAAGCATTAGATAGAAATAGAATTTGGAAAAAGTGTAAAACACAAAGGGTGGTGAATGTGTGAATGACTTTTCGAATTAATTTTCGAATACATTTTTTTTTTTCGAAATACTAATGGCTAATCATTACCTAATCCTATATATCTATCAATATGTACTTGAATATAATTTATTTATTTTAGTATGCAATTTTTCAGCAATTTTCAAAAAACCTTGACTCACAGGATATTTGTCGCTAGAAACTTGACAAGAAGATATCAAAAGAATTTCAAATGTTCAACAATAACTTGGATTAAATGTAAGACAATCTAGAGACAATGCTATATAATGCTAATTAAAAGAATTTTGATTCGTTTAGCCATTTAGGGAATAAGGGCAAATATATTTAAATCTAAAAAACAAAAAATTTGAGAAAACACATGGGCATCAGAAGAAGTCTGAAAAAAGCATGCCAAATTGCAGTTATGAATTTCCATTGAAGTGTGCAGTGTTTACAGTAAAGATTTTAACTGTTTCCTAATATTACGAGGGATACTGATGAAAGATCATTTTGTTGAAAGATCATTACACCATTTAGGAACAGTGAAGGTGAATGCACAATTGAGTGATTTTGTACTTTTTTGAGGATACCGCTCATTTGCGGACCACAGGGATGTAAATATGTGAGACTGACTGAAGTTATGATGGTGCAGAGCCAGCAGCTGTTTTGTACGCAAGCAGCAATTACTTAAACTTGATGCATGCAGAAAATCTAGGCGTCATCAGCACAGCAGTGATAAGAAAAAACATGTGCCTGCATGATGGGTCTCAGGGATGTTGTATTTGGGGAAAAAAATTGTCCAGCACTGATCCGTAAGGAACCCTAGTGATTGTGTAATGTGATTTGAACAGCTCTCCCCTTCATGATACCCTAAAGGATCGAATTGAGAGGTAGAATTTAAACCAGTGAAGTGGGGTTTCTGTGTTCCCAGTAATATGAGGGTTAGTAAGAGGATCTGGTGATTACTTCTACTGAAAGCA
This sequence comes from Botia kubotai, assembly GCA_036877585.1. Classification (NCBI taxonomy): domain Eukaryota; kingdom Metazoa; phylum Chordata; class Actinopteri; order Cypriniformes; family Botiidae; genus Botia; species Botia kubotai. The sequence continues at coordinate 32,396 of JAZGTI010001684.1, forward strand.
GCAGAGAGATCCAGCAGAATAAGGACAGATGTTTTGGATTTTTTCTTTGTTACCCGCGGGGCTTTAGAGACAGCAGTAACAGTACAGTCTCTCTAGAACAGTTGCTTTTGAACCTGACTGCTGGTCAGTAGGTTGCTTTGAGAAATAAAGAAAGATGTAAACAGCTGTTTACCTGGCTGTAAACAGCTTGTTCTTGTGTTTTTGCTAAAAACAGGATGACTGAGACAGGTCTGAAGTAATAAATACTAAACAGGACTGCACAGTGCACGTGTCAAAGTACATTGTGCACAATTCAAGTAATCTTTTTCTAAGAATAAGACCTGGGCATAGTAAACAGATGTAGTTCCCACCAGTACACACCTGGACAAGCCCAAAAAGAAAAAATGAAAATAAATCCTGTAAATTTAAACAGATATTGTTTAGAAGCAGAAACATTAGGCGGTGGATACATTATTTCCGTTTGCATTTTTATAGCAGCAGTTTAAATAAGACAAATGATTAATAACTGCAAAGGAAGTTGCCAAGGATTGTTGTGTGATTGAATGTGACTGTGTGTGCATGTGGGTCAGTGTCAGTCCATTCTCTGGGTATTGAATAATCTAATTGGGGGAAGAAACAGCTACACAGTCTGGCTGTGAGAGATGGGTTTATCAATGGCATTGCAAAGTTAGAAAGAGCCTGGACATTATTTAATATAACTCCAATTGTGTTTGGCTGAAGAAAGAAAGTCTACATAAACATCTGGGATGGCATGAGGGTGAGTAAATTATTAGGGACTTTTCAGTCTGGGCATACTAATCTTTTAAGGGACCCAGGGTCTCTGGGTCAGATGAACAACAAATATGTTGCTCTTGAAGATCTCCAGGTTGATGTTTTGTGGAGAGTGATTGTTCCATGCAGGTTGAAGTCAATAGTCAATACCAGTCTGTTAACTTCTGCACTTCATCTCTGTATAGTTGCACAGTTATGAGTTAGCAGTAGTGATGCACTTGCTACTATATAGAATGAAAACTATTTAAATGAAACAGAGCCCTGAATAAATTGAATAAAATTCTGAATATATGTAAGGAAAAATCTGAGTATATGGAATGAACATGAGACTATTTAATTAAATCTAATTTAAGTTCGGAGACCGAATGCAGTGTACCTCGGCATTCCTCTCTGTGATACAGTATGTGCCCCCATACCCTGCGCTTGTGTATTAGCTTCTAATTGGTTTCCTATTTCAGCTGACGTTTGTTTACATCAAAAGATTTGTAAATTCCTTTAAAAATCATGCACAATTCTCTTTCAGAAACATTTTGTTGAACATGTTACCCACATGCATTAAGAATGTTGCAATAATGGAAATATGATCCAAACTCCAAATTGTTTGTGTTGTTTGGAGTATGATCAACCCGTTGCAAGAAAGTTTTGTAGTTCAATAAAATACTGGAAAATGTCAGCCAATGCTATTAACACTATGAAATTTAGACAGCTATTACTCACACAACACAAGTTGAGTCAACTTTTCTCCATTTTAACTGGTTGCAAGTGTGATTACTATATTGTCCACACCTGTTACTTGCCACAGGTGTGTCTAAATACAAATTACAGGAGCGTCACATGCTTGAAAAGCAATTATTTCTTACAATGTTGACAAGGTGCCAATAATTTTGTCCAGTGCATTTTTTGGGTTCTGTGTGAAATTGTATCAGATTTCACTTTCTTCTCTGTTTTTTTGTGTTGTTCCAATGCAAACAATAACAATAAGCACGTGAATACCAAAACATTTGCAATTGGAACAATTTTCTGAAAGAAGGGCTACATTTTCTTACAGAATTGCAACGGTGCCAATATTTTTGGCCATGACTGTAACTGTAAATCCAAATATAGCTGCAAGCAGCAATTACGGGGTCAAGCCCATGAACAGCACTAAGAGAAGCATTTGATGCTTGAGCAATGAGATTGAGAAAAATAAGATTAGATTAAGTTATTTAAGAAAACATAGGTAAACCCCTTGTTACATCCCGTAATACTGTGTGGAAAGATTTGTATTTTTTTCTATTGGTTCTTGTTCTCACTGCCAGAGTCCAGGATTGGATGACTGCGGGATCGATCACCTATTACTGTGAGGACAACGCCTACTTTTGAGCCAATCTTTTACGCCTGCCTGCTTTAAGGATTCGGAAGTGACGCAAGACGGGAGAGCGCGTTGTTCCTTTGTGGAGCTCTCATTTGTTTGTCACGCTGCCCACCGAGATTTTGAATCACTAGTATTGATTGATTTTCATTTTCTACTTATTGTATCTCGCTTCTTCTGACTCGTTACCCGATTGTGCTGTGATTCGATTTTCGCTCTTTTAAAGAGTTGACAACGGGATTCATCTTTGACTCATAGTGTTGAGACAAGGTTAGTATGTCACGTGACTTACATGATACAACACGTAGAAATTCACTTGTATAGAAACATTAGGGCAGGAGCGGAAGCTGTTGTTTGTATTTTTGTTTTAGTGAGCGTAGTTAGTTGGCGTTTAGGCCGAAGATTTGTTTTGTTTATTCTTTTCTTTGTT
>JAZGTI010001685.1:0-41964 GCA_036877585.1 Botia kubotai
GCCCGGTTGGTGGAATGAACTCCATATCTCCATCAGAATGGCTGAGTCATTAGCCATTTTCAAGAAACAACTAAAAACTCATCTTTTTCATCTTTTCTTCCGCGACTAATTTACTAACACACCCCCACTTCTACTTGGGGACAAAAAAAACTCTTATACTGTGTTGGAAAACCTGAGCCCTGTGTATAGCACTTACTCACTGTTGTCCCTTATTGTAATCGAAGTTGCTTCCTGTCCTGATTTGTAAGTCGCTTTGGATAAAAGCGTCAGCTAAATGACTAAATGTAAATGTAAATGCATCAGGTTCTTGCTGGTAAGGCTGGTCAACCAATAGATCTAGACATCTAGTATTAAAGCTACTTTAAGCAACATTAGCTGTTCTGCTAATCTAGCCACTATTTAGACCACCCTAACCTCCACCTTATCCCGTTAACCACACACCCTGTGCCGGATTACTTTTGTTGTCTCTCTGTCTGCCTGCATGTGGGGTAAACCTCATTAAAAAATTACACCCTCATTTGCTTGCTTATTTCCTAGTGCTCTGTGTAAAACGATCACAAGCACACACACACACACACACACACAGACACACACAGACAGAGACACACACATGCGCGCACCACAACTGTTTGTATGTGTCTCTGTGTTAGAGTTAATCTGATGTCACCATACCCCAGTTCCATCGGACAGAACTGGGTCAAAGAGGCTGTCCAAATACCGGTCCATTCCCCTATGAGATGGGTCATGGGGTGGTTCTGAATCTAATTAAACAGGAGAGAAAAAATGAAGGATATAGAGAGAATGCACAGAGAAGTGACAGTTTAACTTGGACAAAACAGTAATATACTCTCTGCATTTCTGTGCTAGGATCTGATCTCTGATTGGCTGGCGTGGCAAAGCCTATACGTCACTGAGAAACACTAGGAAACAGCACAGATCTATCACAAATACACTTCTTATAATCTAATAGCTGCTGGTTGCAGTATTTTCACTTTTCTAATCAGGTCTGATCAGGATGATCTTACAAGCACGTCCTGTAAGGCACCATCTGCATTCAAAAACACATTTACATCTGTTACTCAAATCATTAGTTATAGGAAAGACTTATGCCTTGTGTGATCAATGACTTGTGTGATCAATGACTTGTGTGATCACCCCTCCGGCCCTCTCAAACTGTATAATGTTACTCATTCTCGGCACAAATACAGAAGAAGCTCATCTGTATGTAATTCAGTCATTCTGAGTGTATCTGAACACACACACACACATGCAGATTCTGGGGCTGCAGTTTAGAGTTGCTTAAGGTCATGCTGGGTAATTAATGTCAGGTCAGCAGGCCCAACGGTGGAATTACCGTACGATTACGCGCCAATCAGATTGAAGAGGGTCAAAGACTCATGACCTATCATGATGATGTCACTGAGGCCCTGCTGACTATTGCTATAATAACCAATAGCAATTCAAATGCTGTTGTAGTGACTTTTATGTGGTGCAACAATAAAATGGCACTACAGTGATGTTTTGCTACAGTTCTGACTCTTTACATTAGTTCTAAGGTCTGTACATGTCAGAGAGAAGGTGCAAGATGGATACCATGACTGTAGTGGCCTTCAGAAATCGGTAGACTGCTGGTCGCTGTGACGCTGGTTCGATTTACATATGACAGCGGACCCTCGTCGTCCTCATCGAATCCACTGCCAAACAGACTTCTGCAAATACAAACAGGTTAACAAGTATCAAATGAATATATTTTGTTTCATGGTACACAAAAATGTTGGATGCTTAATGCTGCTGAACAAGAGCTCCTCGTTCAGGCTCTGGTTCTCTCCAGACTGGACTACTGCAATGCTCTCCTCACAGGGCTTCCGGCTTGTTCTATCAAACCCCTGCAGTTGATCCAGAACGCAGCTTTATTACTTTCACTCTGCCCGGTTGGTGAAATGAACTATATAACTCTATCAGAACGGCTGAGTTACTGTCTGTTTTCAAGAAACAACTAAAAACTCAACTATTTCATCTTTACTTCCTTAACTAATCGACTAACACACCACCACTACCTCTACTTCTGCTTCCTACACTGTGTTGGAATACCTGAGACCTGTTTATAGCACTTATTCATTGTTGCTCTTATAGTTGCTGAAATTGCTTCCTTGTCCTCATTTATAAGTCACTTTGGATAAAAGCGTCAGCTAAATGACTAAATATAAATGTAATGTAATGCTGTAGTTTCATATAATGGAATTGTGAATGTAAATTAATGTAAAATAATAAAAAACTACTTCTACAGCTTCATTAAGAACTATATTTGGTGTACTGTTCCTTTAAATATAACATTTTCACAGCCATGCACTACATCTGAGGTAGACAGTAAGTGTTCTGGGATGCATACATGCTCGCATTAGGTCGAGTCTTGCTGGGGTCTTCAGTAGAGATGATGAAGTAGGATTTCTGTTTGGGGAAGTCTGGCAGCAGCTCCAGATCACACACCAGGTCTAGAACATAATCATGACCCTCTAACTCCACCCACTGTGCTGGCTCCTTCATCAGAATGGACCAACCCCATTGGCTCTCTGAGGACACGCCCCTGTCAAAGGATGTTCACTGTGGTTATTCTTCCACAGATTGCTGAAGTTCAAGCAAATCTCTGAAAAATGAAATGGTAAGACCTGTGTTGTAGAACATCTCCTGCGATGTTCTCCCCACTGGTCCAAGAATGGACAGGACACAGGAAGGACACACCTACACAGAGACAAATATACATGCTCAGCCCCATCCTGAACACCTCCAGAACTTATGGGTTCCTCCACCTTCAGAATGTCAAATCAAGCACTGGTAGTATGCAGTGCGAAGTATGCACTTATCCCAACCATCATGCATGCAAATACAGAAGCAGCCCAAAACTTATTGCTTCTTTTTAACTGATCATTTAAACCTGCAGCTATTGATGGTTATATAACTATAATAGAGCTGTCGGTGAGAGATAATGAGGACCGACTGTACTAGCACACACACACACTATCACATATCGACTAATCTGCTCCAGCCCAAACAGGCGAAGACAGAGAGACAGTGTAACTGGATGAGAGTGAAAAAACAGAGAGAGAGAGAGAGCGAGCGAGATTAGATGAAAGAGGAGAGCCGAACAAATGATATAGAGAATGACAGAGGAAGAGATTAAATAAATGAAAGTAGAGACAGGTGACACCAGCGCTCCTGATTTCCGTTCTGAAACACCTGCATACATTAACATGCATTAACTGAGGGACACTGTAAGACACAGGAAAGCTGTTTGGGATTGTGAGGGTTGCTTTGAAAGACGTCGTGTACAGACGCTTTAAAAGACACTGATGGTTCTGTGGTACCACGGCACTCTGATGTTTACTGAGAGTACTGTACCATGGTACTTCATCCCAGCTAACAAGGAACATTCCCAGAACGTTAGATACCGTTCTTCAAAAGTTCTCTCAAAGTTACCAAAAATCTTTTTTGCAGTAACATTTGTAGAACGCTTTTTTAACATTATGTATCACATATCAAAAATATTATTATTACATTGTTAGTGAAACATTTAAAAAATGTTACAGAATAAACCATAATCAGGCAATAACATTAATACAATGTTTATAAACCTGGACGTTTTGAAGTAACATTTTTAATGTTTTTGTTAATTCATGGAAAATGTTCTTGTGACCTAAAATTGTTAGCTGGGATGATACGCAAATTCTTTGGCAGCACGGTATTTTATATTTATGCATATTAGCATATCACATTTGTTTGCTCACCATCACAACAGTAGATCTGAAGCACCATGCGTGCTTTCTTGCGATTGGCTGTCCACTCCAGCAGGGAGGGGGGGTATGTACGCGAGGCATCAGGCACTAGGTTCGATTTCTGCATAGCCTGAAGGAGCTTGTGTTGGCACAGTCCCTTAAAGCCATTCAGAGCATAATCTGACACAAACCTGAGACACATATAATCAATTAACTGCTTTGTCACTCATTCCTCATTGGCTCTAATTCCAGAGGTCACTCAAATATTAATTGATGTATTTTGTGTAATAGTAAACTTCGGCTTCATCCATAGCTAAAGCCTTATCTGACATGATGTAATTCTACATTTGTTTGTGTTCATGTGTTCTCTTACTTGAGAAGGTATTTCTCCATCTTCTCAGATGGGGCAAATGAACTGAAACAGGCGGCCATGAGCAACCAGCCCCTTTCTGCGTTTCTGCTGTTTTCATTCCGCCACACCTGATTGGCTATCTGTACTATGATCTCGTCTCTGATTGGTGAAGTGGCAAGGCCTCTCTGAATGATGTAATTGCCGAACAGGTTTTCTTGAGCCCCATTCAAGTTTGGATCTCCCATAAAACGCAAGATCTGTTACAAAACACACATATGTTTATATCAACAACTTAAAAACAGCTCATGATGGTAGCTGGTTTTACATGGCATCTAACTGACCCAAGATAGTTGAGCAACTGGAATACAAACTGGTGAAACTAAGGTCCATCTAGTAGGCCATATTGGTCAAGACGGTTAGTGTGAGGGGGCAGCTTTGAACCAGCAACAAACCACCCGCCATGTTCCACAAATCAGCTTGACCTTGTTAAGCTTTACTAAGAGCTGACCAGTAAGGAGACAGGGTTTGTGGTTATGGTAATATTACCAGTATAAACACATCAAGAGCATCATAGTTCAGATCATCCTCTAGACGCGTCAACGAGTTCTCCAGCGGGGCTGTTAACATCCCAAACTGCAGCTCCTGCACACACATCACCCACAACTCACTGCATTACACCCTCATAATCAGTGGTGGCTATAGTTGTAAAAACGTTTCCTCAATGTTTCCATAAAAAAAAATCATCAATGTTGTTTGGTTATAAGAATGTAATTCAAACAATTTTTAATTTCGTAATTTTTTAAAACCTTTATAACTATGTAAAAATAACATTTTGATACATATATATATATATATATATATGACATGTATATGTGTATCATATATATGAAGTGTTCTACTAATGATACTGCAAAAATGTTTTGATAACTGAGAGAACTATTTGGGAATGTTTGCCAACAGAGAACGCTCACCTGAAATGGGACAACAGAAGGGGCCTTCACTTGCCTTCAAAATATAGCCCAGCCCCCCACTCACACATCAGGGTCAGAAACAGGAACACTTACCCTAAAATGTGTCCGTATGTATTTGGTCATGAGGTGGTTGTTGATGTCCAGTGGAAGAGTGAGCTGAGGTTCTGCTTGTATTGTAGGAGCCTGAACGAGGGCCAAGCAATCTGAGTGACGCTCTCTACCACCTACAAGCAAAAGATAAGCACATGTTCCTTAGTTACTATATGCGGTTACATCACATACATGTGTATTCAGAATACCTGTACATGAGTTTTCAAATTCATGGTATAATGAAATCAAATGTTCAAATGACAAATGACATCAAATGTTATATGTTTTATGCCAGAATACAAACATTTGGCCGGTTAGCACATTGCTAGGTGGTTGCTAAAGAGTTGCTAAGGTGATTTGAGTGGTTACTAGGGAGTAATTGGCCAAAGTAAAAACAAAACAACAGTTCACAACCAGGTCTCTAGAATGTTCTGAATCTGAGGCATTATTTACATCTGTGGAGGACTTAATAATGAGCAGTAAAATTAACTGTGGGGTTCTGTATAAACACAACCCCAACCCTGAGTATGAACAATAATAATAAAGATGCTTGCTTTGCAGATATTCAGAGAGACAGTGTGAAGAAGCACCTGCAGTAGTTTGTAACAATGCTCCCAGCTCGGCAGGAATCACCAGCTGAGTTACATTCACCACCTCCCGGCTCGCTCGCTCCTACAGACAGAGGAAACGCACGGTAAACTCCTATTAGGAATGATGGAAATCTCAGAGTTTTATCTGTCTGAAAGTTTAATACACAACAATATGAACCTGGAAACCGTGTGAAGAGAAACTTCAAGAGAAGTACAGTATCACCACTCGTGTGATAAATGCATTTCTTGAATGATATCTCAAGATGTCTTGAAGAATGTTTCTGTATGTGGCCGGTAATGAATCTAATAATGACAGCACAAGAAATTCTGTTACCAGTTCAATCCTTCTCCTCTCCTCTTCTGCTCTTCTCGCCATCAGCAGATTATCCTGTCACACAATCACCAGCCAAAGTAAAGGGATAAAAAACAACTGCATGTAAGTGTGACATCACACTGATGAATCATTAACAATCTTTAATTATACTGGAGTCTTCATTAACAGTTCAGTAAAAATGAGAACTCATTACCGGGTTACTTACCCGGATGTATCTTTTGCGATTGATAATGACTCGCACCGGCGAGCGGAACATGATCAGGTTGAGACGCATTCGCAGAAACCGCCGTCTAAAACAGCAGATGAAGTTACTGCAGTTTGACATGTATTCATTCTGTTACATTACATTCAAACTGCAATCCAGAACTTTTGCCTCTCTACCGCCATCTCTGTTTGAAACATAAAATTGCTGCTTACTTGCAGTTATTTTCTTAATGTGAATGACAAGTTTAATTTTAAGCAACTGCAATACAAACACGCTACATGAGATATAATAGCCGGATCTTCTTTCTGTTTACAGACTGACATTTCCTGAAAAATCACTCGACAGCTCAACCATATCACATGGGGAGAATTTAAATACATCTTGATAATGGAGTATATTAACACGTTTTTATGTTTATATTATAATTTTAAGTGTATTAATAAGGTTTGCGTATACCTGACCAGGTAGCCTTTGCAGCGGGCCTGCAGGTGTGTCATGTCCAGACGGAACTTGAGGAATTTTTTGCGTGTAAAATACATCCGTACGTAACGCTGCAGAGTGAGAGCAGCCACGTGCAACATACGGTCACGTTTGCTCTCCAGTAACTGAAAGACGTCTTCTCTCAGAAAGAGCTTGAAACAAATAACTCAGATGAAGATAAAACTGCATAATGAAACAATGAGTCCATGTTTTATTACAGTGCCCACCTTTGACACGCCCACTTGATAATCTCCTTTGTTGACTGGGCAGAGCTTCATTAACATAATCACACAGTTATTGCCATCTGGAGGTGGTGGTTTCTTCATTCCCAGTAGAGCTTTATACCTGGACACCAGAGATGTGCTCTGAAACTATGCCACACTCCAGTATGTGTCTATATATAGCAACAGACTGCAACAGACACAGTCTCACCGTTTCCGAATGCACAGCAATACAACAGTGGTAACAAGCACCAGCTGTTGAGTGGGTTACCTGTTTAAGAATTTATGGAAAGGCACTCTGATTGGATAACCCTCCTTCCTGATGCGGATCGTGTCCAGGATTCCTGAATACCGGAGCTGAGTAGCAACCAACTCAGGATCAAATATACCAGGTTCCTGAACACAGACACACAAATGCATATTTGTAAGCATACTGGAACTATATTGGAATATGATTGAATACGAATTTTCCTTGATAAATGAAACAACAGCAGACACATATGTATATATGTGTCTGCTATATTTTATATGTAACACACAGAGTTACATATAAAAACTAGTACAGAAAAAATACTGTATATAAAAATAATGTAAAATAAACTGTGAATGTTTATGTTGCTGCATTTTTACATATGCAATGATACATACAAGAAAAGTGAATAAACAGATATGAATGTAAAGTAGTATTATGAACACACTGGGAATTCATGTCTGCTTGTACCTTGTTATTATTTGGCTTTATGCAGCGAACAAAATATGGGTTGCACCTAAAAAATGAGATGAAGAGGAAACTGAACTGAAACAATATTTAATGAGTGAATGTGTGTGTGTGAGAGACAGAGAAAGAGAGAGAGAGAGAGAGAGAGAGAGAGGGGAAGGGTGTGTGCTTTTCTGTGTGTGTATATAAGTGTTTGTGTATTTGTGTGTGTGTGAGCAAGCATGTGTGTGTGTGGGTGTGAGACCTCTCCATCTTGTCCAGGAGCTCCTGTAGTGATTGCTGGAACTTGGCAGCCACAGTTGATGGCTGATATCTGCGAGTTGTTGTACTGCTCCTGCTCATGGCTCCTTTCTGCTGGTTCAGCATCTCAGCATGCTTCATAAACAGATTAGACACAATCTACAAAACACATGACCGATATGAACACACTCATAATTCAAAACATCTCTGACATCTTTCTCTCAGGAATCTTCTACAAACATTTTCTCAGAATAAACTGAGAAGAAATGGAAAACAAAACACAAGAAAGTCGCACAAACACACACGTACAGATGTATGCAGGTAAACAGAGACACACTCACTCGGTTCTGGCTCTGCATAAACAGATCCAAAACTTCCTGTCGGACCTGATCGTGATTCTTATCCAGGAATTTCTGGACCTACAATCAGAACATCTCACTGATGTTAGATTCTCTCTTTTACTTCATTTAACTAACTGGTAAAATATAAAGATTTAGATTCCTGGTATATTACGTTTATTTAGTACATGGTTTCCCAGCTAATGGCAAATGTTCTTAGAACATTGGCTAAACATTCCGTAAAAGTTCTATCAAAGTTATCATAAACGTTCTTGCAGTATTGCTAGTAAAAGATTTTTTTTACGTTATACATGAAAAATATTATTAATAAGTAGCTGAACATTTTAAAAAGATTACAAAATTTAAAAAGTTTAAAAAACATTCTTAAAACCAAACAATAATGTTAATACAACATCTAAAAACTGGACCATTTGAACCTAGAACGTTCAAAAAGACTTCTAACCCTTTTGTTAACAAGGAAATGTTAAGGAAATGTTCTTAAAACCTAAAACTATAAGCTGGGTTAGACCAGACCTACACTCTGACATTAGGCAGTATAGTACAGTTCATATTGTACTGTACATCATGTCATTCCTGTTACCTGGTAAGTCACACGACCAGCATAGTGATTCACAGTGAACTCTGGCAGAGGCAGTTTTGGCCTGGAATAAAGGGGGCTGTCTCCATGGTGATAGTGGCACTTCTGAAGGAAGGTGTGGTCAGTGGCCTGATAATAAAATAAAACAAACACACGTAACGTTTACATGTCAGGTCTATACTGCTGAGGAAATGAATCACCATACAGCACTGACATTAAACCTGTGTGACCTGTGGAAAGCAGCTCTGGTCATCGAGAATGCGGAGTATTCCATGAGGTTTGGCAGCTATGAGATCTATGCATGCCTGGTTGTCAGTGAAGGTCAGTTCTTTCCAGCTGATCTGCTCTCGTAAGTACTCCTCCTGCAGACACGCACACATCACAGCGTATGTAAGAGCAGCTGAGTGTTGAGCTTACAACACAACTTTCTTAGTTTTATCTTTTCTTTCAAATTACAAAATTCACAAAAATTCAGACAATCACAGTATCAGCCCAGCTAACAGAGAACATTCTCAGAACGTTCTCTCTAACATTATCTAGTAGTTATCACAAAAGGTATAAAGCAGTAATGAAGTTGTCTTGAAGTAATGTTAGTAGAATGTTCCTAACATTATATAATAAAAAGGTTATTCTTAAGTTGTTAGGTTTGAAAAACGTTCTTGTAACCAAGCAATTAGGGAAACATTAGAGAAACATTAGAGAAACATTAGGGTTCTTACAACCTAAGATTGTTAGCTGGCAACATATCTGTAAATTCTCACCTGTTCCTGTTTGAAAATGATTCTGGTGGAAAAGAACTGCAGGGTTTCGTTTGCATAGTTAATACAGAGCTGCTCAAAGCTGTTAAACGTCAAATTCTGGAACACACAGAAACAAAACATGAGTGTTTAGGAAACAAGTCAAGTGGGGAAGAAATAACACACTTCCCATTTAAAGAAACAAATGTGCTGTACAGTATGAGAACTAGCGTCTGTATTTGTATGAGTGCATGGAAACGTCGCTGTATACCTCAAATCCATATATGTCCAGTAAAGATATGGACAGTGCCTCGTTCCTCGGGTAAACCCGCCCATTGATACGTTCTGTCAGCCAATGAAAGAGCAAGGAATAAAGGATCTTGGCAACTGCATCTCTGTGATTGGAGCAGGGAGATCTTTTAGAGGGGACTGTAAGAATGCATTAGTGTGGTAAGATCAGGTCTGTGGTTCATGTCTACCTGGCATCAACAGCACTTTCTACTGTGAGGGGTGTGTATATCTTCTCTCTCATTGCCTCCTGTGATGAAAGCAAACAGAGAAACCATCAGCACACACACACGGTCACTGGCAGTGCACCTGATACAGTGCTGTGTGACAGCTGATCCACGTAAGAGTGTATGTGTGTAAACACAAACCTGTGGCCTCCGGATAACAGAGCTTTACTTATTCAATAAGCAAGATGCTGAACATGACACAAACCACAAACACACTCGCAATCAAACTTGGAGAGAGAGAGGTGTTACATGAATACTCCCTCTCTTTCAGTAAAACATACATTATTGAAAGGATGTTAAAAGTGTCTTTGTGAATCCCTCCAAAACACGTCCCAGTTACTTTTTACTGCAAAATCAATAGAAATTATTTAAATGAATCTAAGTGAAGAAACTACATTTTGCATAATGAAAATTAACCCTATTTTAGGACCATTTTTTGTGTTGACAGCATTGTTTTGACAATTTTAACCCATATTGTTGGTTGTAGGTTACTGTAGTAGGTATATACTGATTAAATACACAGCTTGAATGCACTGTAAGTCACTTTGAATCTGCCAAATGGATGAATGTAGTGAAGATGAAATTGTCATTACTGTAATATGTCTGATCGTTTTCCTTTACCATTATCTTCAATGATCATTCTCAAAAGCAAACTATTTTTATCCAGTCAGTCTTCGCTGCTGTGTGATGTCATCAGGGTGTCATCAGGTGTTAGGATGACTCTGATCAAGCCCTGATTGGATTACGGTGGTTTCTACAGAGCTGAACTCAGAATAATTAAATCAGGTTACTGGAACTCATTAACAGAGACCTGATTACATGTCATTACAACGTCTCGTTATCTCTCTTCCTTTTTCTGACCCAGTTGATCAACGCTACATGATGGAGTTGGAGCTGATTCTCAGTGATCTTGTGCTCTGACACATTGTGCCATGGTGCTCATGCGGGCGACTGAGTTTGAGTCTTGCTCCTCCCTCATTTCCTGTCCTCAGAAAAGCTGCAAAATTCACGCGTGTTGTTGAACCGTGTGCACGTGTATTTCTGATGTTGTATGTACCGTCACTTTGTAGGTGATGGCTTTCTGTAGCCCGTCTGGAGAAATCTGCAGCAGATCGGCTACTGCACGGATCTCATGAGTGCTGACGACACCAGCTGTCTCCTGAACTTCTGACTGAAAAAGAGGCCATTAGTCAATAAAAGCTTGATTTCCCAAGTAAATCTTTTGTCTTCATGTCCATTTGTGACAAGGCAACGATCTGAAATGGTTACTGTGATTTTCCCATGTAGCAAATAATCCTAGAACAACATTCTATCAACCAATCAGATGTTAGTAATAGGTTTAGGGTTCATGCTGTGGTCAGGATTTTTTTGACAGGAATGTTGATGGAGGAAGACATCTTGAAAAAAACACTGTGACCGGCCTGGAACAGTGTGTGAAAAGACATCCTGCATTTGTTTTTAATAACATTACAAAAAATGCTTTGTGCCCAGCCTAAAATGGCAGGTCATTTCTGGGTGTCCTGTACTCCTCCTCAACATTATCAGTGAAATATAAAGGAACACCTGGCTGCATTTACAGATGAACTGTAGTCTGTAGATCATATGTGCTTCATTCTTTCAGTTGAGTGAGTATGCGTGTGTAATACCTCAATTCGATGGAAAAACACGTTTCCCAGGTGCAGGATGGAGGATAATACTCTGAAAATGCTGCTCTGGTCTTCAGCACTGAAGCTGAGAATGTCCATGGCACTCTGTAACCTCCTGAAGTCATCTCCATCATCCTTACCAATGATCATACAGTCACCACCCTACACATTCATCACATCACCATGACAACAACATAGATTAGACATAATGATTGCCTACATGTTACATTGTGCACCTACGCTTCCAACATCATCACTTTGTGCTCTTCCAGCTAGCAGGGAACATTCTCAGAACATTGGCTAACATCCTCTAAATGTTTTCTTAAAGTTTCTTAACTTTATTAGTTAAGTAGTTTGGAATGTTTTAAAATGTTACAGAATTAAAAATGTTTGAATACTGTAAAAAAACGGATGCTTAAAACAACATTTTTAATGTTTTTATCACTTGGTGGAAATATTAGGGAAACGTTTTTACCTGGTTCAGATAGAAGTAAGTTTCAGCTTCCTGTAAGTAGAAGACTCGTTTCATGTGCGTTGGAAGTCCAGCCAGCATCTCGTAAAAGATGTGGTAGTTTCTTTCATCTTTGGCCTACACACACACGCACACACACATACACAGTCCACTTCAGATCCCAAACATCAGCAGGTAGAACACAGCTTCTTTAGATGTTTGTAAGTAAGGAGGAAAACACAGACCTGAAATACGATCCTGGACTTCTCCAGCAGATACTGTGAGGTTATGGCACCACTGATTACCCCTCTGACACACAACAAACAGCACACACAGATTAGTCATGTGTATGAACCTTCCTCAGTCCTACAGTATCAGTCTTCTCAATTCTCTTTCCATCTCTTCCTCTCTTTGACCTTGAGGTTAAGAAACCTCACTGCCCTACTTTCACACTGGGTCAGGAGGTACAGATCTAGTTCCCTCACTGTGCTCGGCTTTAGACTTTGGAGACATTAGAGACCCATTATTAATGTATCAGAACAGATGTCATAATTAATACTCACTCCTCCATAAAGATCTCCACAAATTTTCCAAAGCGACTGGAGTTGTCATTTCGGACCGTCTTGGCATTCCCGAAGGATTCTAACAGAGGAGTTGCCTCTAGAATCTGAATGTTGAAAAACTCATTTTACTTCCACGTGTCTTTATTATTATTCCTTAGGTTAGCGTTTATTAGGTAAATGGATGAAAAAGCTTTACCTCAATCTTTATGAATGAAGAGAGAAAAGAAAAGAGAGAAAAACAAAGAAATATTACACATTTATTTACAAACATTTCTGTGTGAAAAATATTATTTTTAAGATCTGTAACTTTTTGGGATTAAAAAGAAACAAAAATCAACTTGAGCAAGATCATGACAGATGAGTGTTCAACATGATCTCCTTACCTCACCCTGATTCACAACAGTAAGTTTATAATAATGATTTATTATTTCAGTTGTTGGGTCTGATTTTTACTGTATTTGACAACATACGTAAAGACATGAACATAAAGTAGCTGCAATTTTATGTTTCGAACAGAGATGGAGGAAGAGAGGCAAAAGTTACACATTTGAATTCATTATCTTTATTTTGTTTGTGGCTAGTCATGTCAAGAAATGCACTTTAATGCAATTATACACAAACGTGGTAACCTGCCTCCAGAATGAAAGGGAAATCACAGGTTACGGTTGATCTAAATTTAATCCTAACCTCACTCTTTTCCTTATCTGTCCCTAAACACACGATCTGTAAACATGGTCTCATGGTAGGAATATGAGTTTGTACTCATCATTTCATACACACACCTGCTGTGTAATGTTCCTCTTATGGTGAATAGCCGTGAGGTATCTTAAAATCAGTTTGCTTGCCTCAGTCTTACCAGAACCACTTTCCCCACTACAATACAAACATAATTGTACACAGACACACAATAACATATACACACTATACACATTGCACAAACATCACATATTCTATCAGATTTGAAACTCCCACAGACAGTGACAACAACAACAAATGACACACACTCTTATCTGACCTGATAATGATGCACTGGTTTCTCCTGATGTCCATCATTGTTGTGTAGGCAATGTTTGCAATGGCAAACAGATGACTGAAAACAAACACAGCTAATTAAACAGGCTGGGTGCGGTTTTGGAGGTAACAATGATCATATACAGACGAAAGATGAAACAAATTGATCAATAACCAAATTTATGTCCTGTTGGAAAATTCATCTAAAACCAGGAAGATTTTCAGACTCACGGTGGGTTGTCTCCTAAGCCATGACCTTCGTACTGCAGAACCACGTCTGTGCCATAGATGTTAAACAGCTGGTATGGATTTACCGATACTAGAATACTGCCGATGTATGTCTGCTTAGATGATCATGTTGTTAGGTTTACAACAGTGACCAAATGTCTACATGCAACTGTTTATGTTTATCAAACAGAACACTAAACTACCAAAAGTTAATCAGAACATAGTAACTCTGATCTAAAAACGTTACAGTCAGAGAGACACTCAATCATTTTTTCTGTCATTTTTAAAGTGCGTGCTCACTAAATAAGAAATGCTTTTGAAAGGTTTATGATTTAGCGTGTATGCAAATCAGCTCTTTTTAAGATGTTTACCAGATGTTTGTACACAGTATTTACAAATGAAAGGCTTTTGTATTATGCAGTATTTCACAGCTGTCTTGGAACCGTATTTGAAACCATGACTCACATAGATCAGCTCTTGGTCAAAGCGAATCTTCAGGTTTATTAATACTGCTGCCTCAGTCAGCTCTCTGACAGAAATGAAGAACAACTATTTAAAACCTGATCATCAACTTTACTGTATTTATGTTCATGTTGACCTACTCCATTTGTGTCATGTCCTCAGCTCCATCGCCATATCTTTTCTCCCTGTATCTAACCGTTGGCAAACTCCTTATCGAATACATCTGCGTGAGAAATGACAGTTGGGCTCATGAAGAACTTTCATGCAGACTGAGAACAGTTGTGCACAGACTCTGACAGATCATTATCAACCCATTAAATTACACAGAAGAATATGTTCTCCAGGAAATCAGGTCAATCTGTCTTTTCTAGGGTCTGCGCTACATTAATACAGACATACTATCACTGGTCTACAAGGTAACCTGAGCATAGTTATAATCGTTCTTGTAAATCTCATCTGACATCCGATGTAGTTGTAGACTGCAGCCCTGATAGACCCTGATGAAGATAGCTGAGCTTGGCTGGGCCTTTTGTTAAAGCTCAAAGCCCAACAGACTTTGCTGTCACGTTGATAGTCTTAGTCAATATTAGGTTCGGAAAATTTAACCTACTGCTTATCTGTAACTCCTGAAGACTCAGACATAAAAGGTTTTATATAAAAACGAACCAAGCACAATCATAATACATTAATTTGGCAAATATGTTTTTAAAAGCATAAATAACCATAGGAGCATGTTCAACTCACTGTAAATTACAGAGCAGAATAAATACACAGAATTTGTTACTATTAGTTAACTGTATCATCTTTGAGGTAAGTCACCGACAATTGACAATAAATGTTAAGACTTATAGAAAAGATTATGCCTAAGGTGATTTACCTTGTCATACCACCGGCCTTTTGGCTCCCCTTCACGATCTGGTACCCACTGCAGCTCTCCAGTCTCCCCTGGTTTATGACCAGTGGGAGGAGGGGTAAGAAAATCCATCATTTTCTCATCACGGTACATAGACCATTTAATAAGGTTCTGTACTGTATCATGTGGCAAGACCCTTTCTGAAGCCCATACATCCTCTGCAGTTTGTCCATCCCTGGCATTCTGGGCCCAGTGCTCTTCCGGACCTCCAGGACCTTGCCGCTGTGGTGGAAGCACAACATAACGCCCATCAGGTCCAATAACCACCTGTCCAGACATATGTGTGGAGAGTGCGGTGGGTAGCTGGTAAGAAGCTTTCTTCAAGTTAGGATTGTTTAGAGCATCCATTAAATATGGTGTAGTGGGGACAGCAAACCCCTGTGAAAGGACTGACCCATCAGGTAATCGGTATGTAGCCTTGCGGAGATTTTGATTTAGAAGTGCCTGTGATAGATTTGGACTAGTTATATGCCTTTGAGGATCTGCTGATATAATAGATCCATCTGGTAGCTGATAAGTAGCCGTGCGAAGGTTTTGATTCTGCAAAGCATTTGCAATGTTCGGACTACTTGGTTTGTAAAGAGCTTGTGAAATTACTGATCCATCTGGAAGCCTATAGGAGACATTTTTCATATCCTCATTTCTCAGAGCAGAAAACAGAGTTGGGTTTGCAGGTTTGTAACTTGCATCAGCACTAATTATAGAACCATCAGGTAACCTGTAGGTAGCGCTGCGAATATTCTGATTCTGCAGAGCACTTGCCAGATTAGGAGACCTTACTTCATTATAACCTGGCGCAGTTATAATTGACCCATCAGGTAAAGTATAACTGGCATTTCTCATTTGTTGGTTCAGAAGTGCATCTGCTAAATTGGGTGAGGTAGATTTAGACTGCCCATAGTCTGGTGTTATTAATGTGCCGTCTGGCAATCTATAAGTTGCATTTCGAAGGTTTGGGTTTTGGAGTGCATTGGCTAGATTTGGTGATGTTGGTTCTACTGGCTGATCAGCCATTAATATTGTCCCATCTGGCAGTCTGTATGATGCCTTTCTAATGTTCTCATTTTGAAGTGCATGTGATAGGTTAGGTGAAGTTTGATGTTGTCCAGCAGTAACAATAGTTCCATCTGGAAGTCGGTAAGTTGCATTCCGCACATTTGGATTCTGCAAAGCACTGGACAAGTTTGGAGATGATGGTTGTTTTAGATAAGAGTCTGGGTACACTATTGTTCCATCTGAAAGTGTATAAGAGGCATTTCTTATGTTTTGGTTCTGCAAAGCATTTGACAGGTTTGGTGACAAAGACTGTTGCTGTCGTGGGTCCATACCTAATGCCTGATTACCATAAACCAATGTCCCATCAGGCAACTGGTATGTGGCACCACGAATTTGAGGGTTGTGTAATGCATGAGATAAAATAGGTGACTTCCTAGGGTCCTGCCCATAGCCTGGAACAGGTGCATAAGGTGAGACCATTCCCTGAACAGGGGCTCGATATGATGCTTTTCGTATATTTTGGTTCTGTAAAGCTGTTGAAAGTACTGGAGATCCCCTTGGACCATAGCCAGGGGGAGCACGAGATCCCCTACGACGTAAATGCGTTCTGTAAGAAGCATTGCGCACATTTGGATTTCGAAGAGCATTGGAGAGAAGGGGACCTGGAACTGGCTCTTCAGTATAATCATAGCCTGCCACTACCTGGGTATAGGGTGAATGTGGACTTTGAAGGGATGACCTGTATGTTGCATTGCGAAGCTGTGGATTGTGAATTGCACTGGACAGCAAAGGTGAAGCTGGCTGACCTGAAATTTGTTCAAATGCTTCCATTTCATGAACATATGGGGCAGAAAAGGATGGTTGATCAGGGATCTCACTAATTTGTGCCACTTCAGCAGCATAGGGTGAGCCTGGTCTTTGCAATGGTGATGTGTAAGAAGCCTCTCGAAGCTGAGGATTTTGTAGGGCATTTGACAGAAGTGGAGATGCCATCCCAGGATTATATGGCGATGGTACTGGTTGCAGTTGGGAGACAGGTGTAGCATTGATTAAACTAGGGCTTTGTAGAGCATGGGGGGAAACTGGTAAAGGTGGTTGACCAGGAACCTGTTGAACATTGATAGCGTCAGAGGCATATGGTGACATGGGCTGTTGGAAGGGGGAGGCATATGAGGCATTACGGACACTTTGGTTTTGGAAAGCACTTGTAAGCATTGGGGACTGAGGAACACCCCTAACCTGATCAAATTCAACAGGGACTGGCTCAGTCAAATGAGTTGGAAATGAAACATCATATATCTGAGGGTTTTGCAATGGATCAGAAAAGACAGAGGTGGGTGGAGCCCTTGGGGAGGTGGGACGCATTGGTAATGGGGAGCCATGTTTAATAGATGGATGAGGAGATGGTGGTCTAGAGAGATGTCTAATGGAAGGCTGAGGTGATGGAGGGGGCATGTGTTTGTGAGAAGACTGTGGTGAAGGTGGCATCATGCCAGGTGCATGCCGCATTGATTGTCTGGCTATGAGTGGGCGGCCACGACCAATGGGTCTCTGTGGGTTTCTCATAGAAACAGGTGCCCCTGGAGGATTGAAATTACTTTGTTCTCTCATACCCATTCTAATGTGTTGACCTGAGAGTTGTGGGGAGGCTGTGAAGTCTTGGGCCACCACGGACCTGGTACTACGTATGGACGTTCTAAATGGACGCACATTTTGCGTTGGAGTTCCTGTATGACTCCCTCTACCACGATACGGTTTTACAGCTCCCATGGGAATGTTTGGACGACCCCTTCCTCTCAGTCGACCACCATGGACACCAAAAGGTGGAGAATCCTTCATAGGGCGAGTGGACCTGCGAGAGAGGGTAGGAGAGGGGGATTGACCTTCCATTGGTGGTTGCTGGGACTCTGGTTCCATGATAAAACTTCTCCGGGAGGGAGTAGGTGATGCTCTTCGATTCATTAATGGGGACTGTGGTCTATGGAGCTTTCTCTGCTGAACACTGGCCATGGGCCGCATACCCATCTGAGGGGAAGATGGAGGACTCATGCGCCTAGGAGGTGATGGAGAGGCTTGATACTTCTTAGCACCAAATGGACGATGACCTTGTGAAGGGGAGGAAGGTGGACTGGGTCTTCTAACTGAGGTACGTGTGGATTGTGGTGGGCTTCTCCTCCGAAAAGACGCACGGGGAGATTGTGGTGGGCTCCTCCTTCGAAAAGATGCATTGGGGGAAACTGGTGGACTAGTATGGAGAGATGCTGCTTGTGAGGGCATACGGCCTAGCACAGGCTGGGGAGATGGTGGTGCCTCTCTAAAGGACGCTTGAGGTTGCAAACGTCTAGGGACTGTGGGAGAAACAGGTGGGGCATCTCTGAATGGAGACTGAGGCTGCACATGTCTAGAAAGCCCTGGAGAAACTGAAGGACTCATTCTGCGTTGAGAGGGAGGATGCTGAACATTACTTATTGAAGGGGACATCCCTCTGGCTAGTCGAGGGGATAAAGGTGGAAATGCTTCCATTCCTCCAATGCCACGGATGGAGGGCTGTGGGGATGGGGCTCTTCTCATAGGAAGTGCACCAGCAGGATGCACTGAGAGCTGTGGAGAGGCATGGGGGCTTGGTCTGCGTAAAGGCACAGGAGAGCGTCTAACATCCATTACTGGTTCTCCAAAAGTTGCCATGGGTACCATGGGTGGCATAGGTTTATGCAAAGGGGAAACTATTCCTGCTACAGACCTTCTGCTTGGTGTTGGTGATGGTGGAAATCCTCCAGGTTGAGCCATATGTGGCATATGTTGACCACCAAATCCCTGGGGATTATTTGCTTGCTTAATTAGCATGGCTGTTGGTGTGGGCACTTGAGGCAGTGTGGGATGAAACATTTCCTGAGGATAAGACACGTCTTGAGGATGAAACATTTCTTGAGGATGAAACATTTCTTGAGGATGAAACATTTCTTGAGGATGAAACATTTCTTGAGGATGAACTGCCTGTGAAAAACCACCATCCATGGAGGTTCCAGGAATGTATGGATGATTTTCATACTGTATATCTGACATTTCCTCAAAATCATGTTGTGGAGGCAATGGAGGAAGCTCAACATCAATCCTTTCCTTACCAAAAAGCTTAACTTGGGGTCTTGGGACTCTGAACTCCATATCACCATGAAGGGGCATATGCTCCCTAGAGAAATCACCATACTTATCACCATACATTCCTTCTTCTCCCTCCATAATGTCTTGCATTGGATAACTAAATGGTTGATACATATTGTAGGATGACTGCAGATATGGATCAACATCTGCTTCACTGTAATTTACCTGATAGTCCTGAAAATAAGGATCCTCATAATCCACATATGTATCCATATATGGATCACCTGCTATCTCCATTTCATATGGGTCACCATAGAAGTCTTGATGGTCATCATAATATCCAAACTGAGTCATTTCTATTTCATTCCCATACTGATCATAGCTGTTTCCCATTGGATACTGACTATCCCCGTAGTACTCCATGCCATCGTTTAAATAAGGATCCAACGGATGCTGTTGACCATAGTAGCCCATTTGTTCTGGGTAATGGCCCATCTGCTCCTGTGCAGCATACGGGTCACTGTAGTCCATACCATCATCATAATATTCACCTCCACCGTGCATAATTATGTTTGGGTCATAGTATCCATCCTCCATGTCATAATAGCCTTGATCATGAGATGGCATGTCATAGTAGTTATTTAGTTCTTCATATTGACCGTATTGCTGTGGAAATGAAGAATGTCTCTGCATGGAGGCATATTGTTCACCATACATGTTTGAGTGTCTCTGGATTGACTGTCTGTGAAATGCACCTCTCCCCATTCTGCTCTGGTTATCATACTCATATCCTCCAGTGTCATGCTCGTATCCATAATTGTGATATCCTGGAGGATATTTTTTGTTGTTTGATCGATCCCACCTGTCATTGTCTCTTCTATGTGCACTCTGACGGCCCTTTATTGAGAGGAACCTCTTGGTAAGCCAGTTTGTTGCCCCAGCAATTTTACCCAGTATTTGCCCCCTGGTTTTAAAGCCAGATCCATCACCGGCATTCTTTTTCCCAAAAAGCCCTTTAAAAAATCCAGTTTTCTTCTCTGCTGGTTTAGAATTGCCACCTAATTTAAGAAGCATATAGGTTGGCTTTGGGCCCGTCTCTGCATTTTTGTCCTTTTCCTTTTCTTTTTTCTTCTTCTTGCTGTTTTTGAAACGCATCATGAACTTTGGAGCATTTCTCAGAAGAGATTTCCTTCTTTTCTTTCTAACTAAACGACTCTTTCTTTTGCCAAGTCCAAGAAACAGCCTGGACGTGCTCTTAAGTCGCTTCTTTGATTTCTTCCTCTTAAATCCAGAGAACCGCATGAAGAGTTTCGAAGTGTTTTTTAGACCTCTTTTGATTTTCTCCTCAGGTGGTGGTTCAGGTGGAGCTGCATCCTTTTTTTTGGCTTTCTTCTTCTTTGCATCTTCCTCGGCTTTAGACTTTGATTTATGAGGATCTTTTGATTTCTTCTTGCCTTTCCTGTCCTCCTCTTCACTTTCCTCATCTTCTTCATCTTCATCCTCATCTTCCTCTTCATCATCCTCATCCTCATCAGATTCAGCCTGTCTAGATTTGGACTTTCCTTTTGCACTTTTACCTTTTGCATCTTTTCCACCACCATGCTTTTTCTTGCCTCCATCTGACTCTTCATCCTCATCCTCCTCATCGCTTAAGTCTTCTTCAATCAGCTCAGCATCAGAACCCTCAGATTCAATAACCTCTTTTTTTCCCTTTCCTTTATCTTTTCCCTTTTTACCATCATCTTTTCCTTTACTCTTGGGTGGTTCTTCTTTTCCTTTCTTCTTATCATCCTTTCCTCCCTTCTTGTCATCCTTTCCTCCCTTCTTGTCATCCTTTCCCTTCTTTTCTTCCTCCTTTGGCTTGCTCTTTTCTGGCTCCGGTTTTCCTCCCTTCTTGGCTGCTGATTTTGAGTCACCTTTCTTGCCTGGCATTTTATCCTTCTAAAACCATGCTAGTCTACCGCGTCTCTGCCAAAAGACAAACGAACATATAAATAAACAGGATCTCAATTACAAAAATGTCACCAAATGCAAAGGTATCTATTCAAAAACACTGCCATGTGTATAAACAATTCAAGGACTAAGCAAACTTTTCAAGTTCTACATCACAAAGCATAAGAAAGGCAAAAGAAACATTTAGTCTTACCTGTGGATGAGCTCCCTTGTCCCTTCACAATACTGTGATAGATGAGTTCTACAGCGAGAGTGTATAAATCTCTGTCCACATGCTTCCACTCACCACAACACCAGAGAAAGTCTATAAGCAGGTCGCCTCTGGTAGATGTTCTTAGATAGAGATCCTCTGTTCAGGTGTACGTTTCTTTAATCCTACACTCACCCACAGACTCCTCTTCTATTCCTCTGTTTCTCATCAAGAGAGAGATGCACACCTCGCTGCACTTCTCAACAAAGTAAAAGGTATAAATTAACTAACCATTTCAGCACAGTTGCCAACTGTGATATCCCTTCCATGAGTGACTCAGACAGGAGTTGTATCTCTGTGTGAGTGAGAAGGTGTGTGTCAGGACTTTAGTTCTGGTGCAGCGTATAAGGATCCTTAATTTGTCAGCTCTACTTGCCTTGGTGTAACTTAAGCTTGGGTCTCATTCCAGCATCAATAATGTAAGCGTAGAGGCCTGTTACCACACACACACACACACACACACTATAGAGGCATATAAGCTTATAGAAGTGGAATTTGTTTGAAACAGAATCACCTGTAAGAATGACTTCTTACATACCGTACACAACAACTTGACTATGGTACAATATATATTTGTAAAACTCTAAAAAAACATTTTTTAAACCAACCCCATTACAATACTCTTAACTCAGCAATATATTTATTTTATATATATAAATTTATTTTATTTATATATAAATATATTCATCTGACTGACAACATAAGTCAGTCAGATGCTCAAATCATTGCTGATGATTTTAGCATAATTTATCTATTGTTTTTGATTTTTGTAAGTACCCCTTCAGATAAAGTAATCTAGTTACACTATGATATCAGTGATTTTGGTAATATCATATTTAAAACACTACTATGGTACTGAATAACCATATTTATATAGTAGGCTATATGGGCTATATAGCACTGTACATTACAAACATAAGGTATCAATACCACAGCACTGTCCAAACACTCAGTAATGTTGCTGTGGAACAGTTCTGTGGATACGAGCATGACACTGGAGGATATGAGTATGATAACCAGAGCAGAATGGGGAGAGGTGCATTCCACAGACAGTCAATCCAGAGACACTCAGACATGTATGATGAACAATATGCCTCCATGCAGAGACATTTCCACATCGTGTACTTTTTTGATTTACTTGAAAGCTTTCATTATATCCGTTTTGGACCAGATCTGTTGCTGTCAGTTACGATAACGTTCCTAAATTTGGCGATACTTCACTTTCAGTGAACAGATACACAAATATAACGGCCTGTTGACTGACAATCAAAGTGTCACTGGAGCACTCGTACAGGAGTAATTAAAAATATTGACGCAGGGCTGTGTAACCATAGAAGTGACCAGGTCAGAGCCAGGAACTGCTGTTACCTGGCATCTAAGAACTACTTCAGAGATGACCCACACTATCACACTCTAATTTCAGTGATTAAAAATGTAGTGGCTTCTTCCTCAATTGGAGTAAGAGCAATGGTGACTAATGCTAATTGTCTCAGTGAGCGTGTGAGTGTGACGATAAAAACTACAGGAACCTCCATGAACCACTGATCCAACCGTCCAGAGTCTGACCTCCATGAACCACTGATCCAACCGTCCAGAGTCTGACCTCCATGAACCACTGATCCCACCGTCCAGAGTCTGACCTCCATGAACCACTGATCCAACCATCTAGAGTCTGACCTCCATGAACCACTGATCCAACCGTCCAGAGTCTGACCTCCATGAACCACTGATCCCACCATCCAGAGTCTGACCTCCATGAACCACTGATCCAACCGTCCAGAGTCTGACCTCCATGAACCACTGATCCAACCGTCCAGAGTCTGACCTCCATGAACCACTGATCCAACCATCTAGAGTCTGACCTCCATGAACCACTGATCCAACCATCTAGAGTCTGACCTCCATGAACCACTGATCCCACCGTCCAGAGTCTGACCTCCATGAACCACTGAGCTCTATGAAAGAGAGAGAGAGACATTTATTAAGGATAATTGCAAGACAGTATCAAACAACATATTTTAAAGCTGAGGTTAAATCTGAGGCTGAGGTTACAAAATGTGATCCAATTCTAGAGAATCTCAACTTTAAGTGTAAAAGTAACATGACATGCACACCTAGAGAAAAGCTAATACACTGAACACATTTTTAATAAGCATAAACATAAGTCACAAGAGACAATGATTTACAGTGGTTTTATATCATACACAGTTCAGGTTAATTATAAAAATTTATTATCTGAATAAACTTTCTGTCTGCCAAGTAATATAGTTTAGTTTCATAACAATAGGGTATGGGTACATGTTACATCTGCATCAATTTACACGATTCACCAGTCTCACACATTCGGAAATTAGGAATCAAAATTATTTGTTCTATAACTTAAAATAATAAAGATGTTAACTAAAACTGACAATATGAAAATAACTTACCATAGGAAAGATGCTGTTTCTCCTATAGACAGCAATGTGAAGAAGAGCCAAGGGAGATTTGTCTCTGGAGATTCATTCAAAATTGACACAAAATTCATACTCCAATACTAGCTCAAGTCATACTCCAATACTAGCTCAAGTCATACTCCAATACTAGCTCAAGTCATACTCCAATACTAGCTCAAGTCATACTCCAATACTAGCTCAAGTCATACTCCAATACTAGCTCAAGTCATACTCCAATACTAGCTCACAGCCATGCACCACATTTTCAGTTGTTTCATTTCTCATAAGAATTTTAGATGAATTACAAGAGACGTTTGTACTTAGTGATTATTCATTTCACAGCATTCAGAACTCAGTGACTTCTCAGTGTGTTACACTGCCACCACATGTCTTCATGAGATATGACAGGCCATAATAATATCACTGTACATGTCTAAAACATGCTATTGCCAAAACAGTAAACTGTGTGTGTAAACGGACTGCCCAATACACATTCATAAATAAATGAGTATTTTTGGTTTTATTGTCACCTGTGGGGTGTGTAGAGAAACTCCAAACATCCTCTGATCATTGTAGAATATTTCATCTGTCTAAACATGAAATACTCAAACGCGTCCGTTAACCGGCAGCCGGTTGATGATGCACTTAAATCATACTGAAAGCTAAGATCATCTCTGTAATATTGTGAAGTTATTATGTTGAAGAGCAGCATTTTATCTTTATTTTTTTCTTAATATAAACCCTCTTCTCTGGAAGGAAGCGAATAAAGTTGCGTCATTAAAATGTCCGTCCTGATTGGTCGGTTTACTGAGGAGAGGGAACTGAAGTGCCCCTGAGGTGTGCGAGATGTGACGTCATTCAGTTACATTATTAAAGCAATTAAATGATTATATTAAATTATAATAATTAAACTTATTTAAATGTATTAAATACATTTATTAAGTTAAACTTGTAATAAAAAATGTAATAAAAATATTTAATAAAATATAAACAATGATTTAATCAGTCTGGGGCAAGTGTTGAATCTTCATATCTGACTGTCCGCACCGGGCGCGCGCTCGCTCCTGGGTGTGCGCGGCGCTCTCGTGAACGCGCTCCTCTTCCGCAGAATCTCGGCCCGCGGTAGCGCGCTACACCGCTGACAGGATGGATGGAGCGGGCTCGTTCGGAGCGGGCCGAGCCGGTTCGGTCTTCGATCCCATCGCATTCGTCAAACAGCCGCAGACTATCCTCAGACTGCTAGCATGGGTGAGATCTGCGAGCTTTCATGATTTATGGTTTATGATTGACATGAGTGATTCCTTATGAACAGTTATTTTAACGACTTTGATGGATTGCATTTTTACATGACGCATATATATGTTTTATTTGTATTATTTTTTAGGAAGCGTGTAATTCTGCATTTGGTGTTATTATTATAGGTCTTCTTTCGGCTCACACGTCATGTGTTGCTGTGGCGATGACGCACGCAATGCGTGTGCACGCTCGTTTTTACATTGGTTTAGTATCACTGATTATTATATTTTATATTATATTGTAAAATATTAGTTAATACAGGCTATTAAATGTGTTTATATTATGTTTATATGTTTATATATAAACATAATATAATGGTATAACGTTTATATTACACTAATACGAAACAAATCATTCTGCATCTCTCACTGTAAGACATTACAATTTGTTCTTTTCATTTTTTTAATGTTTTCTTTATATTTTTGTAGTGACAGTGGTGATTAAGGTCTATTTACCACAGTTCTATCTTAGTAAACTAACCGCAGTAACAACATTGTGGCGGAAACTTACCATGGTGAACTTTTGTTAAAGGCGAGGGCTTGCTTTGTAATGACGGCCCACAGTATCACAGTGAACCTAAACCTATAAATGAACTACAGATAAACGTATAAACTTAAAGGACGACCAACCTGTTTATAAATACATAGAGACTTGTTTAACATAGATGCTTTATTCAGCCAATCAATAATCACAGTGGCTGTAACTGTTTCTATGACGACCGTGTGACGTGATGTATTTGTCAGTATAAAAAGTTCCACAGGCATAAACAGCACACATTACCCGAGCATTGTTTCTGATACTGTTACACACACACACACACACACACACACTAAATAGTCTTTGAGTGTGTGTGTACTGAGATTGCTTTAAAGTGTTCACTGCTTGGAAATGAAGAGCATTACATCAGTTTAAAATAATGAGGCATTAAAATAAATCAGAATAATGAATAATCCCACTTTGTACATGCTCCATGGTTTTGGACCTATATGACCTTTTGGACGTTCTTCTTGCTCTCCAGATCTTCTCCATGGTGGTCTTTGCATCAATAATAAATGAGGGTTATGTGAACATGGGCAGCGAGCGACTGCACTGTGTCTTTAACAAGAATCCAGACGCCTGTAACTACGGCATCACTATAGGAATCATGGCTTTCCTAGCCAGTATCTTCTTCCTGGCCCTGGATGCCTACTTCCCCCAGATCAGCAGTGTTAAACACAGAAAGAGAGTTGTGCTGTTGGAGACAGCCTTTTCAGGTAACACACACACACACATACACACCTGCTGGGTTTTCATACAGTACAGACTGTATATTCTATCCCCCAAAACTAATCCTAAACCCAACCCTCACAGAACACTTTCTCCACAAGGTCAAAACTGATTTACTTTAATGCAGATGGAGAGTGAATGTTATTTTCTTGTAGACTGGTTATAAAACTGAGATGATTCTGTTTGTCATATTGTGATCTCTGTGGTCACCTGAGCTATGAAGGTCATGCACAAACAGGACTGTATGTGTCACATGTGCGTCTGATGAGGTCTGACACCCACTGCATGCTTTCTGTGTCATGTGTTCTTCATTCATTCATTCATTCATTCAGTTCTGCTGTCACTGTTCACTGATGTGTATGTTAGTACATGACTCAGGGAGGTGTTACATTTGTCATTTCTTTAAAGATGTCTTTACAATCATGTGAGAACTCTGCAGTGAGTGTGAATGCGGTCAGCGTGAAACCAGTTTTCCAACATAAAAGCACTTCAGTTATAAAGTGGCTGTACAGTTGATTTCTGTACGCTAATTGCTCAGTTTGTCAGTGTTTTTGCATATGATGACAATGTAACGTGATTGGACAACAAAAATGAGCACAGTTAGTTATTGCCCTCACAGGTCAGGGTGTGTGAAAGTGGAACATAGCCAAAACATGTGTTTATGTGCTGTATCACACAATGAAAAATGAAGAAAAGGAGTGTGGATCATTGTTTTCTCTTTTGAGATAAGTTCAGTCTTTATTAATCTTTGCCCCATGAGTTGGCAGAGTGCCGTGATCTTTTTTGAAAGTTTTGCACATGTGAGGTGATGCACTGAGATGTAACACTGTGTGTTGTAGTTGAATGGAGAAAGTTCTTTCTAAAGTCTCTGTGTCTCCTGTCAGGATTCTGGACGTTTCTGTGGTTTGTAGGATTCTGTTTTCTGGCCAATCAGTGGAGCCGTACGTCCCCTCAGGAGTTACCGCTGAAGCAGGCGTCAGACGCTGCGCGGGCAGCTATCGCCTTCTCCTTCTTTTCTATTATCACCTGGGTAAGACAACACAGTGTCGCACACACACATTTACATCACAGTTACATCACAGTTACATCACACTTACATCACAGTTACAGTCGGTTGTGTTTAAGGTTTACTAGCAGTGTGTACTAGCAGTGCACGGGTGTAAAACATCTTCTTTGTGAAGAATAAACAGATGCTTCTGTCAAACAGACTCTCTGTAGTATAGATTTCTTTCAAATGGACACTAAACTGCTGGTGTGCTCTGCTGTGAATTTACATACCGTTGGGACTCATTAACACCAGAATAATGAGCCATAAATGCTGGTATATTCATTCTTCTATAAAATTACCTGATTCCAAAAATATACTTTACTGTATGAATATAGAATAAGACACATTATAAGTGTTGTAAAAGCTAGATGAACATAAACAATTATCATTTACAATCTAGTTTTTGTTCTGTCAAAATCATTCTTGTTTGTAATGTTTTTATTGCAAAATCATCAACTTGGTTAACTCAAGCATTCCAACCACTTTAGCTGAGACACCTCACTCTCTTTCTCTCTAACATGTTAACCTGACTAATCCTGGTTGTCTTAACTAGGCGGCCCTCACAGCGTTTGCCGTTCAGAGGTTTCTGCTGGGTACTGACATGAGTCTGTTTACTGTCACCGAACATGTGGACGGTCAGGCCCCTAAGCAGCTGCACCCCTCCAACGACGTGATTGGTCAGACCACCATCCCTGTCAACGCCTACCAGAGTCCCCCACTCATCGAAACCGTGGAGACACGCCCCCCGGGCTACAAGATCCCGCCTGCGTTTTAATGCACAGCCAATCACACGGGCGAGCTGAAGGACGCTGTGTGTGTTTTAAATGTCCCGCATCATAACAGTGCGGTGGAGAGAGATACTGTCCACCACTGTAATACACAACTGAATGACAACGTCACACTGATTAATCGTGACGTACCCAGACGTTTTACTGTAAGGATAAAGTAACTGTCAACGTCACCACGTGCTATACATGTAGTTAATATAATATTATTAATACTATTTAGCCTAAAAAAATGACAACATTTTAAAGGTGCACTAAGCAATTTTTAATCTACGTTTGTCTAGCTAGTGAAACAGTTGTTTTATTACTTATACTTACATCTACCGGCGTGGATGCGGCGTCACGCAAAAACAACATTTCAATACCAGTTAAAACACCGTGATTAATTTATTCCGCGAATGAGATTATGAGCGTTTAACAAAACCAAGTATTCAGCTGGTCATGTGATCTCAACAGGGTGAAGCGTCCGTATGTAAAAACAAGTGTTTACTAGCTCACCACCCGTATGATACTGCTCACTCGTGTAAAACATTTATCTGCGGAAACAATTACTTAGTGCACTCTCAGTTTAACAACGACCAGATTCAGAGCTTATAGTGCTTCTGTATTTGATTATTGTCTTGTTTCTGCAGACAGCTGTAGCATCACATCAGTGATTATGAGTTCAGTGCCGTCCGTGTAATTTGTGTCTACATCTGTTCCTGTAAGAGAATCTGCACACGGTTGTGTTTGCGTCTCACTTTAAAGAGCGAGAGAGAGAGACAGTGAGAAAATAAGTGTCTCGGTTGTGTCTCATTCTGTGTGTTGTTTGTCCACGGATTCCTGGAGAAGGCATGATACGAGAGATCCACACAGAGTGTGTGTGTGTGTGCTCTAAGTTTAATCGCATGTTACGCTACAATGACACTGAAATAGGTAGTAAAGAGGTGATTGTTATATTTTGTTAATGGAAGAAGTTAAAATGGTTATCAAAGTCCTTGGAAAGACATTTAACAAGATTCTGAATAAACAAAGAAGGAAAAATAAACGCCATTATTCTGTACTGTCATTTACAAACGTTCAAAGGTGTCAAATAAAGTTTCTGTATTGAAATGAAGCAGTTTAACGCAGAACACCCTAAAATCAAAAGATAAGACATTATAAACAAAACACATTTCAGCACAGATTTTTACACTGTAGCACATAACAGCAGATCCACATCTCTGAAGGATGTAGGATATCATGTCGGATAAAACAGGGAATTCTGCAGTTTATCCTTAAAGATAAAGTGCAGATTTACTGTGTGTCCACTACTTGTGTGCTTTATTATCCTGTAAGAAAATTAACCACCATGCGTTAATAAAATAAGTGCATGATGGTTTTATTTCTAACGTTAGAGACAGAGAAGAAATACAAAGAGAACAGATCAATCCAATGTTTTTGAAAAGTGCATGTTTTACACTACATTTTTAAATATTGGGACATTTTTGTGGGAATTTTGCTATAAGTCCAGGTTAATGTCTGACACCAGCTTCTGATGCACTGGGCATCTTTTTGCTGCCATCTTGAGGCCATAAGTGTACACACAGGATCAGCATGTTAATTTTATTCATTTGAATTTGTCGTGTGTGTGAAAAGTCTCATAGTTTTGGGTGAAATGTTCAGACTCCTTTGGGCTTTAGCTGTATCTGCTCAACAGAATTAGACATGAGGATGGGCTCTCTCAACTTGGGGCAGCATACAAAAGCCCCATATGGACCCATAGAGGCCCCAGATGTACCTCAAGGATATAACAGACGCACGAAACATCACAGACATCATCAAATCCTGTTGTGCCTGGGCAAGTATCTCTTACACTGTTAATGTGAATTCTTGTTTTAATACACAGCGTGTGTATGAAAGAGTGCACATTTATGCGTGTTACTGTTATTATAGGGTTTAAATACAGTTGACTTGTCAAAATGGAGAATTCATGCCGAGTTTGGTGTCGAATTGCAGCTTTTGTCGTTTCTGGTACCTCACCCTCATCCTGCAGCAAACACACACACAGACCCACCAACATTTAATATGCACGATACACAACAAAATTCTCGCATTTAAGCTGATAAATTAATTAAATGAAAACATATTTGAATAATATTTGAATAAAAGCACCGGCCTCAATGAACTGTTCACTTTACAATGACAATAACAAGTTACACATAAATTCAAATGATTGTATTATTATTTTCAGACTTATGTTAATGACATATTATTTATTAATAATATAAATGTAAATTCTATTATTGTGATAAAATGAATGACCGGATCTCGTGCAGTTTGATGCCCTCATTGATGAAGACGAGTGGAATGAGCCACAGGATTCCTAACACCCATGTTACCATGGGAACATCTGTGATGTGGAAGGTGTGGTGGGGGTTGGGGTCACGCCACAGGAAGCGAGACGCCATTGCAACAGAAACATTCAGAACCGGCCTGTGACAGGAATAAGTGTGTGTGTGTGTGTACATAGAATCGTGTACAGCATGACTCATTATCCTGTGATGTCACAGTTCATGTACAGTAAGTGTACAGTATATGAACTTCATAAATGTGTATAATGTAAAATAATGAGGCACTCACACAATGCAGATGACAGCACACCAGCAGCGATTGCTCAGAGGACTCTGTTTCCACATAGGAGCCGAGCGATGGACATGACTGATGGATGTACATGCTTAACACACACCACAACAACACAATCCACACACACACACACACACACACACTGTTAAATATTGTCTGTCTGCAGGCTAACTAAAAGCATTTATTCTTTAGAGATTTTTTATAAAGTGTGAAAATGTGAAGTGAAGACTTTAAGGTCACTCTTTAAGCAGTGTTTCATTGTTCTGTGTGTTTCTAGCGTAACAGCTGAAGCTTTATATATATATATCTATAAATTATATATCTATATATTATATATCTGTTAAAAAGTGGCTTGAGTGTACAAAGTGTCACAAACTGGCATTGAGCAAAACAAGGAAAGCGACGACTTTCTGAGCCAGAGAGAGACCGTCTGAATGACGACCAAACCAGTCTGGAGACCAAACCGTTGAGTTCCTGTGGAGAAAACACACACACACACACACACCGTTAACATCAACATTAATAATATCAGAATACATTGTTCTAAATGTAAATATCATCTAAAATCATCTTCTACATTATTCCAAACAAACATGAATTTCTGTAAACACAACTGGAGATTTTATCCTGAATTTTACTGCTTGTTCTTTTCATGATAATTTCAATAACAAGGATTTTAAACTTGTAAACTTCAAAAGAAGAGAAAAAGCTTTTAAATTCTTAAACCTTTAAACAAAGAAATAAAACCAGACGAGTTTGGAACAAAATGAGTTCACATTATGACATCATTTCCTGCTGTCCATCATTTACATTCCTCACACAAACACTCACGTCAGCATTGCTGTTGGGTGACACAGATCTTCATCTTGGTGGTTGATCTCCAGACAGAAGCTGTGCAGCAGAACACCAAAGCATGTGAGGTAGGTGCACACGGTCAGACCAAACTTCACCAGGAAACACAACACGAAGAACCGCAACGTCTGCAGAGAAATGGACCAAAACAAGCCAATGAATCCACGTATATTACGAGTTTGTGTGTATTAAACATTGACAAAACAATTAATAGACAGCTAAATAGCTGGTTTAAGCTTGTTGACCAGACTGACTAGCTGCAAATAGGTGTCCTAAAGTGTCCTACAATAACCAGGTAAACCAGGTAAACAAACCATCTCAGACATTTTTAAGTCGTCTAGTTTGGAAAGATAGGATGTATCCAGCAGGATGTATTAACATATCTAGGAGATACGTGACACACATTTAAGGGCTTCATTTCAGCCGCATCTCTTTTTTTACCTTTTTAGGTAAGAATCTGAGATTTTTCCCAGTAGGAACTTTCATGATGGAGTTGTCGGATGGTTTTCCAAGAAGAGACACACTTGAGAGAGAAACAGAGTCAAAGGATGTTACAGTTCTACTGTAAATGACATAAACATTCACATCATAAAAGCTGAGCCTTTTTTCTTTTAATCTTGTGCTTTTTGAAATGCAAACAGAATGTGTTATTGCTTGTATATTTCACACCTCAGTAAAGGAAAATAAAAACAGGACAGGAGGAGAACATCAGTGGTGCCCAGTGGAGGAGGAAGCTGACACACACACGCCAGAATCTGTGGAAATCCACACACAGTGTGGAACTGTAAGAAGGTTTTAAAGTTTCTTATAGGTCAATAAAACAGATAGTCCCACCCATAACTCTTGGTTAAACCATTGCTGTTATGTCCAGCTGGGGCTTTCAAAAAAGAAATTTAAAAGTATAACATACTTATAAATATTCCTCAATACACACCTGGATGAGCACGAGGGACAGCTGACACTGTAGAAGAAACAGAAAACACTTCCTGATGCCTGCTGTGGTGTGACGTGCCTGAAGAAGACAAACATATAACACAAATAAATCACAGGCACTACACTGAGACATATGCTCACTATCCCAGCTAACAGAGAACCTTCTCAGAACATTGGCTTACCGTCTCTACAAGTTCTCTCAAAGTTGTCAAAAAACGTTCCTGAAGTAATATTAGTAGAATGCTTTTTTAATGTCATCATAAACATTATTCTTAAATCGTTAGTGAAACATTTTTAAATCGTTACATAATTTTAAAAAGTTTGAATAACTTTCTAAACTTAATCTAAACCTAAATAACTTATCTAAAACCGTTTGAGCATTCCTAGAAGTTTTAAAACAACATTTAAAATATGTTGTTAATGCAAACGCTAGAAAAACATTCTTACAACCTAAAATTGTCAGCTGGGGTGTTTGTCAATATACCTGCTTGATCAGCCTGATGACGGTGTTGTTGTCGTGCTGTTTGAGCTGTACTGCACAGGCCAGACCACAGATAGCGCTGGAGAGCTGAATCATGCTCACAGAGTCAGACATGTCGTAAGACAGATCTGAACTAGACCAGCAGCACGTGGGAAGCAGAGGATCTAATGCGATGCTGCCAGTTATAAACCAGAGATCGTGCATGGAAGATAAACACATAACAATGACAAATGTTCTCACTGACAAAGAGCTAAATATAGCATGACAATTCAGTCAGCAACAACACAGAGACAAAATTACCGGTTGTAAGAATGTTTAAAAGTAACAAAATTGTTAAAAACATTATTTTGAATGTTTCAGGTAAGTTGAAAATGTATTATTATGTACAAACGTTTTTAAAACTTTTCAGACTCAAGAACAAAGTTTTTTAGAGATCTATGATGTTAAAAATGTTCAAGAATATTTTTGATCATTTTGAGAGAAATTTTAGAGAGCGTTAGCCAACATCCTGAGGACAATCTGTTAGCTGGGCAGCATGTTTGTGCAGCACTGTGTGTGCATTAAAATGAATCAGGATTAGTGTTTGTATTAGTGGGATCATAAGGGAATTAGTGGTAAATGTGAAGAGGTGAGTGCAGGTGCAGGTGCAGGCAGGGTGGAGAAATCACCTGATGTCACTCTGTAAGAAGATTTCATTGTTGTTGATGTTCTGACTGCTCCCGAGACAACACACAACCTCTCCATACTCCTGCATGATACACACCATCCCACATTCAGCTGAACACACAATCCAACATACACACACCGCGCACACAGTCCAACATACACACACACACACAAATACAGTTTAGCATTATTGCATTGCTGATGATCTAATGGTAATACAGTGCAGTGTGTGTGTGTGTGTGTGTGTGTCTCACTCTGTGATGTGCAGTCTGTAAATAAAGGAACCAGCAGAGGAACGTTATCTATGTTCTCCAGATGTGGTCTCACGTTCTCGATACCTTTTGGAAGTTTGGCCTGGAAATGTAACATGAAACGATCAGGTTACATCTGTTCCTGTTAACGTGTGTGTGTGTGTGTGTGTGTGGGGCAGTTTTGTCTACTGTATGTTGTAGAATCTGCATTTGTCTCCAATGAGGAAAACAGTTTAATAAACCTACTAAATAATATTATAAATAAAATCAAAGTAACCGCACATTTTTAAACATCAGGTTGGATGTTTTTTCTAATTCTAACAGTGATGTTTGTCTTAGCAAACAGTTAACAGTTAAGAATTATTTAGTTAGCAATAGAAATTCATTTAAAACATATAGAGTCAGGTGTATATGTATGTTATGTGTGTGTGTGTGAACGTTTTTCACACTCTGTTTAGGTCTTCAATCAGACATGCTCCATCCTGCTCCATGGCCCTTGACTCCGCCCTCTCTCTGACATCATCCCTGAGCAAAATTCCCTCCTCTGAGAGTAACCCATGGACAACAGGAATAAATAAAGAAATCAGGACAAAATGGATTAAAATGCGACAGATCTACAACTTGTCATAGGCTAAGATCTCTCTCTCTCTCTCTCTCTCTCTCTCACCTTCCTCCACCACTGGCTCGTCCACATTGTCTGGGTCGAGAGGGAAGCTCTCTGATTGGAGGGAGATGTGACAGTTCCAGCCTGTCTCCAGACCCATCTTCTCAGCAAACACCTGCTCACAGGTGATTCAAATCAAGTGTGTAAATAACATGAAGACTCAGCTGACACAGTGTGAGTAATACACCATTTAAAATGTAACAGAGATTAGAATGTGATGAGAAGTCCTGCTGGAGTTTTGATTATAATCTGAATAATCCTAAAATAATCCTTCGTTTATTTCATAGAATCCCAGAGTAATAAATATTGTGCTTTTTTAAAATGACAGAAGAAGAAAATATTAGGGGCCCGTTAAAACGGACGATGAAATATTGAATGCATCAGTTGTGTGTGTGTGTCTGTGTGTGTGTGTGTGTGTGTGTGAGGTTCTGACCTTGCTCCGAACTTCCTCCTCACTGGAAAAATACACAAAGCGAATACAAGCGCTGTCCAGTCCAGAGATGAGACGGACCACATCAGGACGTGCCTGAAACTGAGACGACACCAGACCCAGAAATATCTGCTGCCTGAGAGGCGTGAGAGGGACATCATCTACACACACACACACACACACACACACACACTGTTAGCGGAACACATGGTGATCACACACTAGCGCTGGTGATGTCATCACACACCTGCTGTGTCAGGACTTTGGTTCAGTGGAAGCTCCACACAAGTGTCGTCTATTTCCGGGTCGTGTGGCTGTAACAGAGGCTTGAAGGAGACGGCCACACACTGACCGGCCATACAAGAGCGCTGGTAGAAATCAACAACCTTCTTCCTAAACACAGATATATTCCTGCATGTCAGCTGTGATACTAATGTTCACATGAAGTTCCTCCCCAGAACTCATAATAAGATTCAAATAAACCGAATCTACTTTCAATACATAAAATGAAATAATCATTTAAACATAGTTATTATATTAGATATTACATTATATATGAATAGAGTTGTGTGTTATATTTATAAATATAGATTTTGCTTTATATTTGATACATTTGTATTTTTATTTGCTCGCACTACAACCCTAAATAATAAACAACAGGATAAATAGAAGTGAACAGGATTTAAAGAGAAATGAGAGATATTGAGTGTACAGCTCAAGCACAGATCTGAGTGAGAAACACACACCTTTGTGAATCTGTGAGGGGCTGAATATCCTCTCCATCCCAGAATTCAGTGCAGGCACTCAGAATAACATCAGCTGAGCCGTATGAAAACAGCTGGAGCTCTCCTTGAGACAACAGAGGTAAATCATACATCGCCTTTACCTCACTTTTATATTACTACACATTACATTCAGAAATGATGAAACGGTTTATCTCAGACTGACATTTTAACTGTTACTCTCAGACATATTTACTGAATGTTAAGGAACATTTCTGTGTTTAGTGCAGCATACCGCATTATTTCTGCAGCATGTGTAAATGTGTGCAGTTTGCCAAACCGTTAAACTAGATGACTTACATTTGCAAATTGTGTAGTAAAAAACACCGCATGTGATGTTTAATAATATATCCCACAATGCAATGCAAAAAACTGCAAAATAGCCGATCTTGCTATAATAAACATGAGGTTGTGATAAACAGAATGTCCATGTGTGAGCTCACCCGTGTGTGTGTGTGTGTGTGTGAGCTCACCCGTGTGTGTGTGTGTGTGTGTGAGCTTACCCGTGTGTGTGTGTGTGTGTGTGTGTGTGTGTGAGCTCACCCGTGTGTGTGTGTGTGTGTGAGCTCACCCGTGTGTGTGTGTGTGTGTGTGAGCTCACCCGTGTGTGTGTGGTGCACCAGCAGCGCTATGAGATGTGAGAATGGAAGGCGTCTCATAGATACTGAGGGTGGAGAAATTGCTGCTGGGTGTCTGGAGGAGGAGATGGAGGGCAGGGTGTATGCAGCCACACTCATTCTCTGCTCAAAAGCCTCTTTTGCAGTGGTGGAGAACCCTGCAGACACCGTACACACAGCTTTCATTTACAGGAAACACATACTGGTTTCTTACTGGAAGATCACAGTTCTGTTCGGGCTGGTTTGAGGACAGGTGGGAAAAACAATGCAAAATGCACGGGAGAAAAATAAGTTTTCATTCCTTTTGTTGGTGAAATCAAACAATTGTGAACAGTTGAACTTGATCACAGTTTAACCTGTTGTTTGGCAGAAACTTGCACAATTCAGTGACGAGGTTTTGGTCCCTTTTGATGTCCAATGTTAGATCAAGTCCATGTAGCAAAAATGACCATGTTACTTTTATATAAAGCATAAACATTTACCATCCTTGTACACCATGAATTTCAAGTTATTTTTAGGGATATGATGATATAATACTGTAATAAGTTAATCTGTGTCATTGGAAGACTATAAAACAATTTCTTACCCAGAATCCTCGGCAGGTGGCAGAGGCCCCAGGGCGGGCGGACGGGCTGACAGGGTGGGCGAGTGTGCACCAGGGCAGCGTGCGTGAGGTGGTCAGACAGGCGGAGCATGCGGGTGGCGACTCCAGGGTCACAGAGGACCAGCTGCATAGCCAATCCCAGAGGCCGCAGTGAGGGGGTGTGGCGCTGCCAGCAAGTGTCATCAAACTGCACCCGCGTGTCATCACACTGCGCCTGACCCACCGACAAACTCAGCGTCTCCAGACTGCAGAGTGAGCGTAACTTCAGAAGAAAGATTCCTCATTAACATCAACAGTTGATCTTTTAACCTTTTCAACCTTTTATTAACCTTTTATTTTTGTATAACATTTTGTGTAAAAAATTTTGTGGCTTAATTTTTTGGAATTTAAATAAGTTTGCATCTGATGCAAAGTCAAGCGCATTACATCGTAGGATACAGTATTACACACAGTGTTTGTATACTGCACACTCAGCAAATGTAGCATGTCATCTGGGTATTTCATGTATAAAGAAAATCTGCATACTTTTTAAATAGCATGAAAATGAGCTATTGAGAACACAGCCACAGTTTTGGCTGTTACCTGACTGGGGTCAGACTCTTCCGCCTCTGTTTCTCTCTTTATGTCTTTTTGTCTCTGTCTGTCCGTCTCTTGTGATGAAGTGGACTTGCTGAAGAACAGAATCTTTTCAGGGTTTGGACTGGGCCAAGACAGAATTCCCTGTTTATCAACGCAACACAACACCTGCAACACACACAGACACCCAGCTAACAATTTTAGGTTGTAAGAACGTTTCCCTAATTTTCATTAGGTAACAAAAACGTAAAAGAAATGTTATTTTGAATGTTCTAGGAATGTTCCAAACATCCAGTTTCTTTGGTGTTGAATTAACATTATTGCTTGGTTATAAAAACATTATTTAAACATTTTAATTTTGTAAACTTAAGAATAGCATTTTCGAAATATATCATATATATATATATATATAACACATATATAACTTTAAGCAAGTTCCACTTACGTTACTGCAAGAATGTTTTTATAACTTTGAGAGAACTTTAAGAGAATGTTAGCCAACAGTCTAAGAACGCTTCCTGTTCGCTGGGAAGGACCTCTACAGTTCTTAAAATAATATCAACTACATTTTAGGGACGTTGTCAGAACTGTGCTTTCAGAAGAGCAAGTACACACCGGTCACATTGTGTTTGTTCATAGACATCCTCACATGCTGATACTGTTACCTAGTGCATTCTGGTACATACTCACAGCTCTCATTACAGTATTGTTACTGTAAGACAGCTAGAATAACATTTCCACAACCGCACCCCAGCTGTGAGATGTTACTGGTGCAGCATGGGGACATGTGAAGCCACAGACAGGCTGTGACTTCTACCAACTGTACAATCAGATCCCACACTGTAGAAATACCCCATAAGTATTCTGACACCAAAAACATTTGACTTTCATTGCACTACATTACAAAACGTCAAATCAAATGGAACATATTTCAAACAAAGATATCGTAGCACTGTTCAAGCTGAATATTTAAAAGAAGACATGTTCATGAGATGTTACATGATAAATCAGTAACTACACACATATATCGGATAAAATGAAGAATAAATACTAATTCTTTGGAGAATTTCTGGTTGGTTAGTTGAGTAACAGTTTTGCATTGATTAATCCAGTGATGTTCATACAAGTTACTCTGTCCATATAGTTTTAGGCCTGAATAGATACTATACATTACACAAATACATTATATATGTGCTGTAGATACATTATACATAAACTTACTGTAACAGATCCTAAACTGTGCAGTAAACTGGCAGTGTGACAGAGCACAGAGGTCTGACCCCAGAACACTGAGGAACATTTCTTGCAGGTCAGTTTCCACATTTCCTGTTTAATCAAACGGTCAGTTATTTTCACATTCCAGAATCATAACCAACAATACGTCCATTCTAATGGTGTGGTTTCCTCTTTCTCATACATACCCACCAGTCTGCTGGCTGCGGGCCCGTCTGTAAGAGAACACGGGCCTCGCCGTACATGCCCACTGCCACCCAGAGCAGAGGGAAAGTGAGGGGCAGCAGGGGCAGAACACCATTCACCTGGAGTCAAGAACTGTCATGTTACTGGGAATTTTCTTTTATCTAACATAAAAAAAAATGTGTGTGTTTGTGAGTGTATAAGTGCATGTGTGTGTGTTTATGGATCTTTTACTGGTAGCTGTAGAAGTGTCACAGCCCACGGTCCGACCCCAGGAGCCCCGAACAGAATCCGCAGCAGATTCAGAACCAGAAGTGTCACCTACAGAACAAAGATCTGAGAGTTCCTCCTCTTACTTATTATTTCATAAACATTTAAATTGACCAAAGGTCATGGGTTCATATCTCATGGAGCATACAAACATAATGATAAAGAGTGTATATGTCAGGGAGAGAGTCTCACCAGGACAAACGGTGCAGGGCCTCTCTCCAGTAAACTCTGTACAGTGAAACGTTCATTGTCCAGAACAGACACGGGTCTGTGCTGAGACAGGTCCAAACACATCCTGTGTAAATAGATGAGATGACAAACTCCTGCCACACGCTATAACCCTGCTCTTGTGAATGCCCTGAGCTTGTATACTGGTGTACAGTGGAAATAATTTGTAATAATTAATTCATTATTTCTGATGATGTCTGTCATGCTGTTATATGATGATTCAGTGACTGTGATCTATAGATGAGCTGAGTTCTTAATCTCATAATTCCTCCCTCTGGATCACTGTTATGACTGATAGATGAGCTACAAATGTCTATACATAAAGAGCCACTTAAACATTACTGGAACACAAAAATAACGCTGTCATCTACAGTTAAACCTGTTCTCTTTTACTTGAGATGAACAAGCCCATTCAAATGAGCAAACACAAAAGAGACCTCTTCAAAATCTACAGCCGGCTTAAGACGCCTTAACAATCAGAACAAAGTGCAGAAGATTTTTATACTTTAAAAAGAGACTGTAGTCATTTCACGGGTGTCTCACTAAGAGTTTGAAAGAAATGTCAACAAACTGTGTCAGAATGTGCTCAGATCTGCTGAGAAGATGCAGTTAAGGGCTGTGAAAACACTCTTTTCTCTGTCTTTTAATAGCATGAGCGCACAGGTCTCAGTTTCAAGGTTTTTGTTGACTTACTGAACCACCTCAGCTGCTGGAGTCTTCGTCACCCTGAAGAGTTGTGGTTGGAGGAGCCGATGTGGGCGGGGCCTTTCACTGTCCAATGGGGATGGAGGGGAGGAGAGGTGACTGAACACATCACTGCGAGACAAGACAACGTGTTCCTCTTCCTGTCCAATCAGAGACGACACAAACACCTTAAGAGTCAGAGCTGAAACTAGGTGCGCTCACTCCCACTGTCCGGAGGAAGTTACACTCCAGTTACATTATAACAGAATAAAGAAATGAATCCTTGAAAACAAAACACTAAATACACAGCTAGTGTAAGATGTTGAGAGGTGACAAACTGTATTCATAAAACTTCTACAAAGCTACTGTATGACATACAATTACTTCCCAGATAACAATTTTAGGTTGTAGGAATGTTTCCCCAATGTTTCCATTATTTTGAAAGTTCTAGGAACTTTCCAACGTTGTTAATTTTGTAACATTTTTAAAATGCTGCACTAACAACTTAAGAATAACATTTCGATATATATGATAATGTAACACAAAAGTTTCACTACCGTTACTGCAAGAATGGTTTTTAATAACTTCCACATAACGTTTAGAGAATGTTATACAATGTTTTTTGAACATTCCCTGTTATGTGGGTTTTACTGTATAGATGATGATAGTGATTTCGGTGTTTGGTAGCTTTTTGTACCACAGAAATGAAAAGAACCGTATTTAAGAACTACATCAGTGGTGAAGTTTAAGTGACTCCTGTGGGTTCTGACCTGAATACCTCTGAGTTCAGTGGGTGCTTCACTGCCGGGCCGTAAGGAGATGATGTCACCCTCCACCAGCAGACTCACAGGTAAATTCACCAGTTTACCATCTCGATAGGTCCACTGTCGTGACACGGCAGGAGAGGGCGGGGCAAACAGGTCCTCTGTGCCTCTTAGCCAATCAGAGGAAGGATGCTTCAAGAACTCTACAGTATAATCCAAAAGCTTGAATTGTTTAATGTCTTTTTAAGATTCGTCTAAATCAGGGGATTAGTCATGTACCTACAGAGTTTCTCTCTACACGCCTCTAATTTTCAATGCAACCCAAAGTTCTCAACAGCGTGAGTCATTAAAGAGGACAGCACCCATACAAGACATGTTACAGCTGAGATCACTTTCAAAAAAAGAGTCAAACATTCTTCATCAAAATGTAGAAATGGCAGGAGATCTGATACAAGGTCTC
Organism: Botia kubotai; assembly: GCA_036877585.1. NCBI lineage: Eukaryota > Metazoa > Chordata > Actinopteri > Cypriniformes > Botiidae > Botia > Botia kubotai. Next base: position 41,844 of record JAZGTI010001685.1, read on the forward strand.
CCAAGCTGGAAAAGAGCAACATGTGAGCATTGAAAGTTCCTCTGGGCAGGAAGACAGATGTTCAGAAGCAGGACTGAGCATGTCTGCTGTTAGCAGCAGTCAAAGATGTTAACACAGTGTG